>CAEGAE010023421.1:0-68529 GCA_903067095.1 Girardinus metallicus | reverse complement strand
TATATGTGTGTGTGTGTGTGTGTGTGTGTGTGTATGTAATACATCCTACAATAAATCACAAATTTAATCACAATTTTCAATGAAAACAGTAAATAACACATAATTGGCCATCATTTTTACGTCAGCGACACACTTTTTCAAAATTGTATTTGTAAAACAAATTGAAACTATCATTTCTCTCTGACTTCATTATTATTATAATCTAAATGCCATGAAATTTGTGGTCGTAATGACGCTAAAGGTATGAATGTGATTGCATCAAGGCTCTGTATGTTTGGAGTTCCCTTCTGTGTGTGCTGAATGTGTCACTAACTGACGGAGCTCCTTTAAAATGTGATGGGTAATAGTGTTAAGTTACACAACCTGGCACATCTCACCGCTTGCATGTGAAACCAATGCTTTTCACATGCAGTGGCATACTTTCAGTCTGATACTCCCCAATGCATCATTGATGAGCAAACAGACATATCTGCTATCACACTAGCAGATTATCAAAGAGCTTGGTCTTTTGTCTACATTACAACCTAAGTAATGAATGTCTATTTCATCTACTGAACAGGGCTCTAACTATGGGGACATAGACACAGAAATAGACAAAGTGCTGGAGAAGGAGGAGACCACAGGAGAAGGGATAGGAAATGAAAACAGGGACCAAAAACCAAACCATGTGGAAGAGGATGAAGAAAGGTGGCCGTCTCCTATGGAGCCATTAGGCTATGAGATGGACCAGGAGAGTACATCATTACGTGCAGAATCACCTTCTCCTGAGATAGATGAGCAGACGGATGAGGAACAGATGTACATCTGGGATAAAATTGAGCAGGCCAACAAGGAACTACAGGAACAAGAAACGCCAGATATGATGAGACAGAGACGGCTTCACTTTAAAGACACTTTGGTGGACTTGGTGGTGCCCCCACTCCTTTCAGATGGCAACTCCGATGACACTGATGAAGAACAGGAGAGAGCCTTGATTGCAGGTGCAGCATCTGTGGTATCAGGGATGTTGTCCAACTTAATCATTGACTCTAGTAGACAAGTTAGCAGCAAGGACAGAGCCATGGTTTCAGATGCAGAGTCTGAGGTATCACGGAAGAGGTCCGAGTTATACACCGGTGATACTGAAGGAGAAGTCAGCAGCGAGGAAAGAGCCAAGGTTACAGATGCAGATTCTGAGGTATCACAGGAGATATCTGAGTTAATACTTTCTCCTTATGACGAAAGCAAGGAATTCCGAAGATTTAGTGTTGAAGGACTTCAGGAAACTAAGGAGAGTAAAGTGCTTGTGGAAAAAGATGGTAAGTTTGACCTTGTTAGTATGAAGGATATGGAGAGCCAGCGTCTCCTCCCTCCAATATTAAATAATGTAGGTAATGGTACACAGTCGTCTGCTCACCTTCAACCCTCCTTTCAACTGGGCACCGATCAACTTAAAGCGCCGCGACCTCCGACTGAGCCCAAGGTCAGACCCAGTTCGGCCAGCCAAGGCCAGAGAGTGACCCAGATGAGAAACGGCAAGAGGCGAGTGCAGTCTGCGACAGGAACTCCTTCCAAGGCGACTTTTGCTCTCTCTCCACAACAAAAAGAGCTGTTGCAGAAGATGAAGGAGAAGAACGAGAGGCTTGCCAGAGAGGTGTGATAATAAAAATAAAAGACAAGTTTGTAGATATTTGCATTGCAGTATTGTAGTTCTGACATTGGTAACCTTTTTTTTCACATAGATTGTCGTTCTTCTTGTCAGGCAGAGCAGAGAAAACGTGAGGAAGAGGAGCTAAAGAGACAGGAAAACGAGCAGGCCTTCAAGTCGTGGTTGATAAGGAAAAGAGAACAGATTTTTGAGGAGAGAAAGATTCATCGTGCCAAGGAGATAGAGAGGATCAATGCTAAGGTATGCAGCACAAAACCTGTCAAATATTAATCCACTACTGAAATATGAAGGATCCCATCTCCTCCTCTCTATGAAGATCAAAGTCTCCCTCTAACTGTCTCTCATTTCTTAAGAGGAAACTGTTTCCCAAGCCTGCAGTTGTTCTCAGTGATAATTTCCAAAAAAGATAACTATGCAGCCTAATGCAGAACTGAAGCTTGTATGAGTGTTTTGAGATCAAAATATTGAAACAGTTTTTAATCTTAGGGGTCGTAATGATCAAAACAACCTTCAGCCTTCAATTAGCTACAATAATTTGGAGAGTGAGAATAGGTGGTTACAGCTACAGTGGCATTTAGAAGTTTTTATGCTCACACTGTGAGCCTAAATGTCAACCCATCAGCAAGATGCTGGCATAGTACAAACTGAATACTGGAGGACTCTTGGTCAGAATTGGGGGAGTTCGTTTAAGCTGTTTGGCTTCCTATCTTGAAAATGGTGTTTATGCACAGTGCATGAGTTTTTGTAGGGTTGTTAATAATCAATGCCAAAACCAATTTTAATGCATATTTTGAAACTTTTGTCAATGTTTTAATCATTTAGATGTTGATTCCAACCCAAGTGGAAAAATTTGAAGGAAGTCTTCTTGCTGCACTGTGCAACATACCCGCAATACTGGCACTGAAACATGATGCCGAAGGTCACCTCTTACCATTATGTCCCAAAAACTCGATCATTGTCTTATTTCGTCACCATCTGACCCTTAAAAGTTTTCTCCTGGAGGAAGTCAGTGTGTCATACTCAGAAAGAAAGTCCTAAAAATGCCTCCGCCTCCACAAAAGTTACAATGTTGATATAAACTTTCCAACTAAGAAAGAAAAAAAGTTCAAAATTTTTAAATTATTTCCACTTCTGCCCTCGTTCGCAGAGAGACTTCTATAACCCAGAGGAGGCCTACAGGTCGTGGCTTCAGAAGAAAAAGGAGCAGGTGCAGAGAGAGAGACAGATTCTGGAACTCAGGAAACTTGAGGAGGAGTGTAACTGCCTGATGCACAGCCGCCAGGAGTGTGACCGTGCCTTTAATCTGTGAGTGTGACCTCCTTACCTGTTTTGTTCAAAGTCATCAATAACAAACAATAAATAATTAGAGAATTCCACGTCTCAGCTTTTTACATTATAGAGACATCATTGCAGTGTAGTTAAAGGTGATGTTCTTGTGAAGGTCTCAGTTTTCACTTTAGTGGAGCCTGTGAGGTACACAGGCATTTAACATGGAGACTAATTAGTTTGAGGTATTGCAAATTGACAGGGGTGATAAACTGGTCTAAAACACAGTGGATGAGGTGAGACTGGAAAAACATCTACCAGTATGCAGGGAGACAGTACATTGTGTGAACTTTCATAATAAGTAGATATTATAGATCTTTGGTGTAAAATATGTTATATTTGTAGCTTTTAATTTTACAAACATTTCCTCTGGGGATCTGGTTCATAGAGCAGAAAAACACCTGCTAAAAAGTATTAATCAGACTAACTATTGTGTTGAAATCATTTCTTTTAGACGATATTTTCTTGCCTTTTCCAGGTGGCTGAGGCGGAAACGGGACGAGAAGCGAGCACATCAGCTGTTAACCTTAGAGCACTCCCGCAGAGTGGCGGTGGAGGTGAGGCGTGCGCGCCGTATGTCTGAGCTGCTCTGTGCCATCAGTGAAACCAGACCCTTCCAGTTCACGGACGATTCTGCCTACCGCTACTGAGGCAAACAATCCCCACACACGCTCCTAATTCATACACAACATCTAGCGCTTATTAAACATTGCAACTGAAATTGATTTTATCATTTATATCTGTTCGCAAGGTATGAATGAAATATTATAGTGTGTACTCTGTGTTATGTTGTATTGTTTTTGTGCTATGTTACAATACCTTTTGAGAGAAGTAAACCACAGTGACCTCCTTTCATGTAAACAGACTTCAATCAATCATCCAGTAAATTAAGTGAATTTTTTTTTTTACTATGAATTATATTCTGTGTAGCAATAGATGCACGTTACTTTGTATGAAGTGCTTCCTAAAATACAGATTAATTGATTCTCATTGCATGCCTTTTTTCAGAGTGCTTGATTAATTTCATGTAGACCAAGCTCATTCTCATGAATGAAAAACTTCATCTACTGATGTATGTCCAAAGATGTAAAAAAAAAAAAAAAAAAAAAGGTTGTTTCATCGTTTTGTGTCTAAGAAAACCTAGACAGTACAATTTCAGCATGTTTTACATTTTGGTTAATCCCAAACTATAATAAACATTTATAGTCAGCAGCTACACAAGTATCTGAAATGGCAGTACTGTTCAGGCTGATCTTTGGTGCTCTTCATTGCTCTCAGTTCTATTTCTGTATGTCTACATGCTGACTTAGTGGAACGTTGTTATCCTGAACAGCTAATCTGAGCACAGCTAAGAAGATACATCCTCTTTAAATGTGTTTTAAAAGTATATGATCCATGTTAAATTAAATGTTTATAGACGGAGACCAAGTAGTTGAAAATTATGAAAATGCCTGAAATTGTAGATAAAATTGTTTTCAGTTCTTCAGGCAGTAGGATAGCAGCCTCTTTTTAATAAAAGGAAGACCTACAGTATTATCAAAGTAAACAATAAGGGATAGAGGACTTTATCTAGATAGAGAATCAGCATGGAGAATGTCTTTTTTTGTAGATTTAGCAATTTTACACAAAATTATAGTTCTGTTGTGCAAAACTGCTTTTCACCTTTCAGGTATTCAAGTTACATCATGTTACAATACTATTTGCTCATCAAAATTTAAAGTCATATAGAGATTTGATTGTGCTATAAAATGGCACTATGTTCCTGGAAAATACACATTTTAAGTTCATTTTGAATATTGGATGTTTAATTTTAAATATAAATAATAGACAAATAAATTATAAACAATTTATTTTTTTTATTTCTAGGCATGAACACACCCATTTTATGTTAACTTAAACGAAAATGGCTTCCCTCTTAAGGCCACAATAAAAGTATTGAGAGCACATAGGAAACTTTAAGTTTTGACTTACAGTGCATCATCATCATCATGATCAATACAAGCATAAAGTAATAAATGCTCATAAAAACACATATTCCTTGAAACAGGAACATCTGGCATTTTTCATGAAAAAAACTAAACTTTTTTTATATGAAATGCAGACATCAGCTGTCTAAAAAACATAAATAAATCAAATACTCACGCGCTCACCATTCTCATATCAGTAAATGTGCAAAACTGTACAAAATTATGTATTCAGCATGGAACAGGCTCCAATTATTGCAATTTCCAAAATAGAGAAACAGTGTACCACCAACCTTGAAAATTATTACTGGCAATTTGAAAAACTGATTAAGATCTTAGTGTGTGTAATAATACATATATATTTATAGCAGTTCTGGTTGTGATAAAAGTTTCAGGTATATTTTGTTACAAACCTCTGAGTTTTCTGAACTAAGATCGGAAACAATCCCAACCCAAAAGAGTGAAACATCAACTTCACAGTTCACAGCATAAAAAATACCAAACAGGATGTTATTGGAAAAAGGTTCAAAAGCCAAACAGAAGTTTGACGGTACAAATAAAATAGATACCACAACACTATTATTAACTTTGCACTTCGGTATAGCACAGTACAAAAATAGAAATGTTCTGATCCAAACATTGTTTAATAAATAGCAAAATATACCAAAGGATTTCATCGACAAAGATAATGAAGAAGTGATGGACATTTCTTTGTTTAGACCGCTTCTACAGTTCATCTTTAGGGTTGATGGTGAGGGCCTGACCCCAAACAGACTGCGTGTCCAAAGCCTGGATCACCTCGTCCGCCTGCAGTCTCTCCTGGAAAAAAATGGGGACAAAAAGACAAAGGTGAGACGGAAAGAAGAGAAAAAAAACAACTTTGTTCATATATTACAGCAAATAAAAAGAATGACCAAATAAAGATATTGGAAGATTCATTTATTTAGTCATTTTTACAATGAGATGTAACACGTTGTCTATGAGTTACCTTGATACGCATATGTTACTGTAAAAAGTATACACTGCTCTGGATAAAGTTAAAAGGCCACTGAACCTCATTGAAAACATCACAGTTATTCCACCAAATAGTGATTTCTGAACTCTTCCTGAGTTAAAACATTAGCATTGTTGTTTCTAAATGAATATTAACTTGTTTTCTTTGTATTATTTGAGGTCTGAGAGCACTGCATCTTTTTCGTTATTTTGACCATTTCTCATTTTCTGCAAATAAATACTCAATTTTTGCTTGAAATTCTGGAGACATGTTGTCAGTAGTTCATAGAATAAAAGAACAATGTTCATTTCACTCAAACATATACCTATACAGAGTAAAATCAGAGAAACTGATAATTGTAAGTGGTTTCTTAATTTTTTCCAGAGCTGTATATTTTAGGACCATGACTTAGACAAGGAAGTATGAGAAGTCAGATTGTAGCAAATGATGAGTAATTGTAAAAGAAGATTCATAGCAATGCCATTTTTATCTGAATCATTGAGAAATAGCAATGGGTCGCTAAACATTAGTAAGTGTTAAAAAATAGGAATAAGCTTAAACATACAGGTTATTCATTGCCATGTCCAATTGTTTCTAGTTTGATAAATAAGGTAAACTATTTAGATGTAGTCTGATGATGTACTAGTCCACAGGAAGGCTTCTAGGAACATGATGCTCTCATAATTACATCTTGTGATGTCATATCAGCAAAAATTAAAAAGAAAAGAAGTCTGGCACCCAAATTGATGGAGTGTAGGCTTGTTAGGGAACTTTGGTAAATACTTGTATCCACACCCACTGATGTCGAGGAACTTTACAAAAATGACTGAGGAAAAAATTCTTTCATGCAAATTGTATGAGACATGCTCTAAAAGACTTGCAGCTTTTATGACAGAGAAATGTGATTCTAAAAAGTACAGACTCAGTGTGGGTTAAAGACAAAAGCAAAACATAATTTCAGAACTCTGTACTATTATCAGCCTACTCCACAAACATGAGGTTATCACTGTTGATCCATCACACAGAGTTCTGTTAAAATGGCTTTCACTTCGTGGCTGCAAACAAATCCTCCAGTGTTAATCATTTTCCAAAGCACTGCAGGTAAAACTGAAACCATACTATTAACTGAAGTGACCTTAAAGTCTGTTTACCAATTCTCTGTAGAGCGGATCTAAGGTGAACCACAGAGCCACAGCACACCTCTGCCCACTGGTGACGGCTTTCACACCGTGTGGATTCTCTCCCCCTGATGAGAAACCCACCAGCCGACCACACTTTGGTTTTATTGATGCCTGAAAAAGAAAGAAGATCCAAATTTAGTTTGTTTATATTATCACAACATTATATTCTTCTTTTGGGCCACTTGCAAGCTAGATGAAAATTTGCTTTAAATGTTTTATTTATTCATTAATTATCTTCAAACACCAAACATATAAATTACCCTCTAGTGTTATCTCCATCTATAAGATTTCCATTATGAAGTTAAATCTATTGTTTCTGGATAACCATCTCACCGTGACTGTTTTGGCATCCATTTCTGTGAATATAAACTCCCCTCCTTCAAAATCTCCATTTAGATATAATAGTGCACTGAAAAGGGAAAGGACAACACCAAATCAATAAGAGATTATATAATCCATTGGATTAAATCATGCTTTGAAGACACACATCGTTGTCCTACCTGTAATCTCTGTATGTGTATGCTGGTGGTTCTTTCCAACACTCGTTGGCGTCTGGATCCAGCAGACAGTTGTCGGCATGGATGGGATGGCTCAGGTCATTCCTGTGATCTTGTTGGCCTAATGAACAACAAATAATAAACCAACCACTCAACAAACAAATCAATAAATGTATGGACATTAGGAGTTTTGGAACTAAATTATAAGTATTTGTTGTAAGAGGATGAAAGCAGTTTTTATTTTCCCCTTATGGACATCCAAAGATACACATTTTGTCCATAAACTGACCTAAATGTTATTAAAAAGAGTCATGGAAAGAACCCAAAATAAACTTTTGTGGGGCTTTTGGGGTTTATGTTGAGTGAGATAGTGACCTGTGATGGCTGTCCGACACACCAGGTGTGTGTAGGAGAAGTGCAGCGTAGTGTTGAGCATGAAGTAGGACTCCACGATCCTTCTCACTCGCTCGCTGGTATCATAGAAGAGTCGAGCGCTGCTCATGGGCACTCGGCCCTCGTAGCCGTACTGCACGGAGGACAAAATGTATTCAGGCAAAAATCATTATGTATTGTAGCTGACATTATTCTTTAAGCAACATCCACAATGTTGCTGCATCCTTTAGGTCACATGAGTCAAACTCAAGGCTCGGGGGCCAAATCCGGCCTCCCATTGCTGTTCATGTGGCCCTCTAGAATAGAGTCCAGACTCTAGAGAGCCACCTGAGCAGAACCTTCAAGATATCAATTGTGTGCTTAATTAAAAATATTAATCAAATCAAACCTGTTTTTTTTTATCTGTATAGTGCCAAATTACATCAGTGTTCAATATTACTTAATTTTAAGAAGTATTCATTGAATGCAGAAACAGCTTCTTATTAATATATTAACAGTTTGTTACTGTCAAGACCGGCCCTTTCAGGACATTCTTGATTTTTATTTGGCCCAAAATGAAAATGAGTTTAACACACCTGCTTCAGGTGACATGTGCATTTGAACTAAGGAAGCTGTTTGCATTAGCATTCAGTGTACCTGCAGAGTTTTTAGCACAGTGGCTCCTTCGAACCTCTCGTTGGGAGTGTGTGGAGACATCCTGCCTCTGTAGCCGTCTCCTGCCATGGTGACTGCCTGGAAAACAGAAATAAACCCACAAATAGGCTTCAGGCACATTTTTTCCCCTACACTGAACCAATAGAATTGGGTTTATATTTAAGACTACCCCTGATATTATAACTTTACGATGCGCTCACATGTGCCAGGTTTCTGAGCTCTGCACACTCCCCCTCAGAAATAACATGATCGAGGAGAACCCGCTGGGTCCCGTTCAAAGCCACAGAGTTCTGCACCAGCTGCACACTGTCATATAGCAGGGGGCCACCTACACAAACAGAAGCAACTTAATTAAGTCTCCTACTGTTTTATTAACAATCACATTAATAGATCTTTAGTAACAGCCTTTCACAGGCTTACCTTCTTTAAGCTGCTGTGAAACAATCACAGTGATGTTTTTCTTCTCTGAAATGGGAACATACTCCATCCAACCATCTGTTCCTGAGGGAATCCTGAGGAAACAAAAGCCCAACAACTTTTGAACCTGAGAGAGACTCTTAGTGAGTTTCATACAGCCGACACACTGGTGTTTTAAAAAATTTTGGCTTCTGGAGTTACATCTTACCTGTTGGAATCATCCCTTCCTCCTGTGCTGCTCCAGTAATTCTGCATCAGAGACAAATTGAAACCTCTTAGTAGCTTGTTACATGTTCCTAAAAGCTCTGCTCATCAAATTCAGACAGGATTTTGCTGCATGTAAATGGAAATATCTTGATATGACCAGCAGGTGGTGCTGTCGGCTGCAGTAAAAGTGGTGAATTGCGGCTCTGCAAACACCTGTTGCTCCAATACATGTGGACAGTGTCTCTATCATTTCCAGGCAAAACTACTATTTAAGTGGGAGCAACTTGCTAGATACTACTACTCATGGCGTGCTCCAAAGATCAAAAGTGATATGACAAAAAAAGGATCTAAATTACAAATGTTACTATACTAAAATTAACTCACCCCGTCAGTGAAGTCAACGCCCATTATTTTGCTGCCCATTAGAAGGAGTTCCAGTTCCAGCTGGTGCCTCCTCAAGTAACGTTCAGCTTCCTAAAGACAAACACAGTTTAGCAAGAATCACTGTATTAATGATATAATAATATTATAAATATATAAATATATAAGCAGTCATTATTATACAAATATTAGAAAGTAACTAAACTACTAAACATACACGGAAACTAAAGAAAGAACAGTGAAATTATTGAATACTGAGGTAAAGATAAAGACAGTTGGACCTTTTAATGTCCATGCTTGTACATGTTTGGCAATATTTTCACATATGGCAACTTTTCCATGAGCAAAAGAAAACCAAAGTAAGTAGATAGTTTTTCTTCTGTCTAAATTACATGTAAATGTAGCTGAAAGGGGAAAATCCATCAAAGTCGAAATATAGAAAATATATTAGAGAAGGGTTATCACCAGAAGAACTGGTGTTTCTATGAAGTGATGGATCCTTGTTCCAAAAACTAAAAGTACTAATAAGATTGTAACTTTTTCCAACCACTGGTTCCAAGAGAGCAGCGGTATATAAGTTTTTCTTATGCTGTTTGGCAATAAAATTGCACTACCAGTGCTAACATCTCTACCATGTCCCAACCATTTTGCCAAAATGACAAAAAAATTACTTTTTATCCCATTTATATCATTATCGCTCCTCCCATTCCTAAAAATAATCTCCTTCATGATGTGGAAACACCTTTTTCATTAACAACGTAGAAAATACATTTACATGATGTTTCATAGGCTCTAAAGGTGATTGTTTAAGGGGAATATTGTAATATCCACAACTGAAAAAGGGCATCTACCTGAAAGTGACTATTGGTTACATTTGGATAAAAAGTGAAACTAACTTATTCGCAACGTAGAAAGGGCACCTTTATCACAAGAATACCTCAAAGATATCCATAACATGTGCAATATATCTATGCAAAGATTCTTCTTGGTGCCTAAATGTGGTTAAAAATTTAAACCTTATCTAAATAAATGAACATGTGAACAAATGGTATCACTACTGCAGCAAGCAAAAAAAAGAAAAAAAAAAAAAGATTTTACCTCATTCAGAGCGAGAGAAACTGCCCAGAGGACTGTTACAAAATCTGAACTGCCTGCAGCATTTTTTCTTTCCATTATTCTTTGGAAAACAGCATGAAGATTGTGTCAGAGACATTATGCAGACGCTCTACCCCCAGTTTTACTTTCTTTTGAAAGCAGGACCTTTGGACGGAGAGGCATGTTCAGCCAGGCCCTGACACTCTACAAATGAGCTCCCAGAGGCAGGAAAGGGAGGGAATGCATGGAGGAGGCAGGCTGGAGGGCAATTAATGCATAATTTGAGATGCATCTGTTCATCATTTCCTTAACATGCCAACATTTTGCTGCATCTTCAGCAAATAACTAGGAAAAATGGGAAAGCTAGAAAACTATAAGCTAGTATTCAAGAACAGCACTTTTTCCTTCAACCTCCTTATCTCAGCTTCTAATAATGATATCCAGACAATCACACATTCTGCTGGAAACTTTGGTTGCTCTAATGAGCAACAGGCTTTTTCTAGTGAAAGACTAAATATTTGGGAGAGCAACAAGGCAGTGGTCTAGGTCTTTTTTAGTCAAACAAACTGATGACCAACCTGGCAGATTTTTGGAAAGCAACCTTTAGCTCTGGCCAAGCAGTGGGCTTTTTACAAAAGGTTGTCAGCTTTCCTCTCAAGTCTTTCCTCACTTCCTGCATAACGTCTTTATCTGCCTTTCATCATTCTGGAATGGAGCATTCCCAGGGCTTCTTTCCAGTCCATCTTCACTAAGAAGAGAGCGGATTTCTGTACGTTTTGGATGATATATAGTTGTAGCAATAACTTCTCCTTACTATATATAGTGTTCAGATGCACTTCAAACACAAAGATGGGATTGTAAAAACAAAACCATGATTGTTTCAAACTGCACACATTCATTTCTAAGATTAGTTTCTGCGATATTATTTAATAAGTTCACTAATTTCTCCACTCACTTCTTCCCAGAATATTAAATCCTTCTGTGATTGACGCAGCCTGTCTGGGACTCTGTTTCAAGTTCAAGCCAGGCTATGGTCTGTTATAAATTAAGCCATTTAGCTGTAAGATAATGGTGGAGAATTAAAAGTGCTTTGGGTACCAACATCAAAATTACTTAAAAATATGTGGAGAAAAAAGATGAGGGCAAAATACAATACGTCATAGGTTTGTTAAATACTTAGACAGTTTTATCCAAGCTGATAAATCCAAATTTTCCCCTCTCCTCTCTTTCGTCTATCCTTCTCACACTTTGTGGACTTTAGCAACTTGGACACTGGAACATGTTGTTACTGCAGTGGTGCATCATCCATTAGGCGGAATATCGTCATGCAAAGTCTGAGCTCCAGACGCAAGGAATATATTCCTCTAGACTGGACTGCTGTTGAGTCGTACAAAGTTGAAGTTTCAGAGTCTGGATGAAGAGCAGAGAGGCACAGAGTTCAAGCTGCTTGAGGTGCAGTGTGAAGTATTTACATTTTAACTTGATCTGGGAAGCCACATCATCTGCTGGTGTTGGTCCACTGGATTTCATTGAAGCCAAAGTCTGTGTTGCTTCATGCTTCCCTCTGCTGCCAAGCTTTATAAAGATGCAACTTTAACTTTAATATTTTCTGTGAAACCAAATTTTGGGGTTTCAGAAGCTGTATGCTATAATACATCAAAATGAACAAAAACAAATATTTGAAATATATTTTTCTTACTTTTAGATCTGAAATGTAATTACTAAAATTAATGACACTTAATTACATCTAATTAGCATGGTTGCCTTGCAGCAAGAAGGTCCTCGGTTCAAGTCTTGGTCTTTCTGTTTGGAGTTTGTATGTTCTCCCGGTGCATGCATGGAGGTACTCCGGCTTCCCCCCCAGCCCAAACACATGACTGACAAGCAGGTATGGACAATGGATGGATGAATAATTTGAGATGCATCTGTTCATCATTTCCTTAACATGCCAACGTTTTGCTGCGTCTTGAGCAAGTAACTATGATTCATGTGTTTTTCCTAAAATCCCCATGATGAAACCGATTTTTCAAGCAATAAATTTCACCTGAAACACACTTTACATCAAATCCAAACCTATGAGCCTCTGCTACACACTGTCAGACTGTCAATTTGATCAACTCTGTCCAGCCTTTCCTGGAGCCGCCAAACCTGTGGAGGAATTTTTCTGCCATAATCCAAGAGCACACATTTTCAGTCTGAAAGCAGGATTTCATGTCTTTTGCCCTCAAAACTTTTAATACTTTTGCTTAGATTTTTATTTTGAAAGCAGGACTTCATGTCTTTATTCTCAAAACTTGTAATGCTTGAATTCAAACTTCTCCTCACGTTCACACTTAATCTCTGCTTGGACTCTCTGCTCACTTATGAAACATAGAACTGCTTTTTGGCACAGTCGCCTAGCAACCTCTCAGCCAATAGAATGAAAGTGTTGTACTGGGTGCATTTGTTTCCTTCTAGCGTGTGTGCCTGTGTGGCTATCAATTGTAGCAACCTGAGCCACCCACTAGATGTAGGGAGAAACAACGACGTCAGCTTTCTGCTATGTAGTACACTAAACATCCGCCAGCAGTGTGCTACTGATCGCTAACAGCTACTGATGTTAGGCAGGATTTTGTTCAGCCAAACAAAGACAACATAGTCAACATGTTATCTATCTATTTGTCTGTCAGTCTGTCTATCTATCTTAAAAGTTTTGAGAAGAAAAATATGAAGTCCTGCTTTCAGACTGAAAATGTGTGCTCCTGGATTATGGCAGAAAAAGTCCTCCATACAAACCCAGCCCTCACATGACGCAGCAGATTCCTGACCTCTCGTGGGGGGCTGTCATGTGTCAGGATTTCTCTGTAGTGATCCACGTTGTCGGTCATAAATTCGTCTCCCTCGTGGAACAGAAGGTAGGTCAGAGCACACTGCAGCGCTTCCTCCAGCCTGTTGACTGCACACATTAAGAGGGACAGGGAGAAAGTTCAACATTTTTCTCTGATTCGTGTTCGTCGGTATATTACTGCAGATGGACTGGATTATCAGGTTTTATGGCATGCTAGGATATAACACAAGTAACATTCAGAAACTAATATTACAAAGGAAATAAAGCTGAGCACTGATTGTACAGAGACAACCATGTATGCAAGTACAAACCAATCAATAGTTTCCTTTAAAATAAATAGGCTACTGCCATTTTTGCCACTTTGCACTGCATACAGATTTCACGAATACAAATCAAATATCAGACACCTTTTGGTCCATATTTCTGCTAGGTGTAAGCCTTCTTTACTCTGCTGTAAAAATGAAAGGTTAATACACGACTTATTTCTTTAGCTTTAGCTTTCTGCAGTATGCAAGTTAGTTAAAGTCTGGAGATTTGAGTTGAAACAGAAAAAAATTTTTTATGGAAACCTTCGCAGATCAGGCAAACAGAACCACTGCTGAGTGATTTAAAATGTCCACTGCTGCTGAGTCGAATAAAACAGACTGAGGCTGCAGAGCAGAAAAATGTTTAAAATGACAAATAATAGTAGTTTTAATACAAATGATTGCTTCTGAACTTCTTCAGTTAGATTACTCTTATTTCCGCTTAGGCAATAAAAATGCTTTCTTGGGACGCAACATTTTTGAAGAACAATACCTAAAATTTAAAACTATAGTTTTGGAAAATGAAAACCATTTATTCCAATAAACAACTGGATGGTTTAGTGTTTTCAAGGTGAAAGTTTAAGTCCAATCATGTACAATCCAATGATCTCATACTTAGTGAGATCACACTTTTTCAGAGTTTCATAAACATCATTGCTACCCGAAGTCTATCAGGACTATCAAATCTCAGAACAAACTTAATTGTTGTCAGACTGCTTAAAGAAATTAAAATATCCAAAGAGACACACATCTGAAAATGTAATTAGTTCTCAATTCTCAGCAAATTAACTTCATCTGCTTATATCTGCACGCATGAACTGTGGGTGCAATAATTTCTCCTCTTTACATTCAAACAAATGGCTGTGATGTCCAAGAACCTCAAAATCAAAATGCATTAATCTAAAATGTAATCACTTCTATCAACACATATCTTTACTTATACATGACTGTCAGAAAAATATCAAAGACTACAAACATCCCACCTTTAAAATAGGCAAACTGAAGGTAGTCGTAGTGAAGAGGCAGGTAGTTCTCCATAGGGGAGAGGCGGCCTGGACGAGTAGCGAGGTCTCGGACGCACTCATGTTCACAGTGCAAAACCTGAGTAAAGTGATCTGCAACAAATTCAATCAAAAATTTAGTCTTTAGATTATGCTAAAAGAAATTTGGATTTGCAAACTTTTATTAATGTGAATGTCAACATTTGATGTTCATGCACCCTGTAGCAGTTAATCTCATCAGGTGGCAATAGAGTCTGCAATAAAATAGAGTTTGTTCCGATGGGGACAGTAGGACCTGATGTTAGGTCATCCTTTGCAGAATCAGGAGTTGGCAGGCTGCTTATCATTTCCTCATGCTGTATACTGAGAAGACAGCCAGCAGTGACAGCATACATGTGTGAATGTGTTGTTAGCATGTATGTGTAGTGAGGTCACTCTGAAGCAGCTGCAGCACGATTTTCCTTTCAGACACAAAGGCTGTGATGTTTAAATTATTTCAAGAAACCCCAGAGGAGCAGAGGTCACACCTGAACCATGCAGAGCTACAACAGGATCCAGGCCAAATATAGAAATTTTAACGCAAACAGACGGAAGCAGTTCTGTTAAATCCTTCTCTTGTTTCATCCAAGTCACACAGCAGAAATCCATACATCATTACACATATAAACATTATGATCACAGAATTGACTGGTGCAGCGCTATGGAAAATAATCCGTTCATTTCAAGTAAAACAAAGCCTGGCCAAAATGAATTAGCTGCCTTTTAATGTTTACTCAATCCAATCACACATATGAGAGAGTCAGAAAACACTCACTCAGCAATTAGGCAGCGGCTACTGCACAAAAACATGCCTCAGCTTCCAAAGAAAATGGCCTGACTTTTGTCAAACACACACGTTCCATTCACTAGAATGGATGGAGCAGGAAGCAAAAGTAAAAGTGAAAATGCAGCACAGCTAAAAAGAAACTTTACCTTTTGAAAACATTTCCAAATGACAACAAGAGAAAAAAACAAAACAGCAAGATGACAGAAAGATAGTAAAATTAAATGAAAAGATACAAGAGGACAAAAGTGTTTTTATTAATTTCTTTCATCCTTTAAGGGCTCTGGAGGTCAACATTGCCCCAAAGTTCATTAACAAAGAAGAATGAAAAAAACAAATCAGCCTCTACATGCATGAAACTGGTAGAGACATACCCAAACAGCCGTCATTGCAGAAAAAAGTTTTTCTACTCAGTATTGACTCAGGCAAGCTGCATACGGATGGCTCACGTATATAAAATAAACTGAAAAACGTGTCAATCTCCTTCCAGCTCCCAATTATTTTGCTATTTTGAGCCAGCCTAAAACATAAAATCCCAATCAAATACATGTCTGTTTTTAGCTGCATTGTTTATTTACAAAATGTGAACTGGATACATTTTAAAAGCACCGCACTAAATATATGCAATACGAAGGCTGGCGTTTTTTTTGTTTATTTACGTATTTTATTTTGATCAGAGACACAAACCAACACAGAATTGTTAGAAATACTTGAGTATAGAAAATCATCTTCTACTGTGTCCATAAATGTATTCGTGTTGTCTTCCTGGCCTGAGGTCAAGTTGTCTACATGGCCTGTTGAAGACGGTAATAGTGCATATCTACCAAATCCCAGAGCTAACTGTGCAGCAAAGCTAATCCAGCCAAACTAAGCAGAATACTTGCACTGAGCACGTAATCTGGCCATTCTTTGTAATGACCACTTGTATTATTCCTTAAAGACTATAAAATGAAATCATTTCGACAGCTGCAGACCTGGAACATGTGCAAAACTATATAATCTAATCTCTGTAATTTCCAACTTTAGTACACTGTTTTATAACATAGATTAACAAAAGGTTATAGACATTGGACCTAGCTAGTAGAGCTATAGACACAAATTATTCAATTTATGTTTCCTTTTATCTGTAAAGAGGACAAGACAAACCTTTTTATTACCAAGAAGTCCAAATTGAAGCATGGACAAAGGGATTATTATTTTAACTGTACATACATATTGATAAATACATTTTGGCCTACTCAAGATGAATGATGAAATCGTAAGAAGAATTATACACTGGCTTTATCTGTCGGTGGATGATAAATATTTATGTTTGCATTAAAATTTAAGCGTAGCACTGAAACTGAAACCAGGTAGATACATTTTCTGTGACTTGTCTTACCTGATGCGACAGACTGGCCCGACACTCCAGGGTGTACCCCGCCTCTCACCCGGAACGCTTGCTGGAGATGGGCACCAGCACCTCCCGACCCCATTAAGGGACAAGGGTGAACAGAAAATGGATGGATGTCTTACCTGACACGACTTCATGTAGGCTGTAGCGGTAGCGCACGTGGTCGTGGCCCTCAAACTTCTGCGGACCCTGGCACAGGGCCCGACACTCCACATCTGCTTTGTAGTATTCCACCAAAGCATCCTCGAACAGAGTTACAGCTCCTTCATAGTTGCCTTTGTCGTATAACTTTACTGCCGCTGTAAATGATTGCTGTGACAGAGAAGTCACAGGGAAGGAGAAAGAGAGAACAAAAAAGGATAAATCTTGAAGCATCTATAGTTCTTTATGCTTTAAAGAACGTACATTTTCTTGTGACAAAGAAGTCTTAAGTATCTAATTTGTACATAAAGACACCAAGCTTAAAGAAGAGTATAATCTTTTTATCTGCAATTACATTTGTCAATTTTTACTTATGTGTTTAGTTTTCAAATATAACACACTGGGGTAATTAGCTGCAAACAGGAAAAGCTAAAGAAGTAGACTTTTCCAATGGGAGGTACTGCTTAATTTTAAGCCACAGAAGAAGTGGCTAGGGCAGCAGGATAGGGAGTTAAAATCCTTTTGCATTCAAAGCTTTATCACTAAAGGTCTCAGTGAGTTTCCAGTCATTAAACTTTAGGGGTCATTTCTATCAAGGCTGTTTGTAAAACCACAGCAGCTGTACTTTCGAAATCAGATGCTGCAGACAGGAGGAAAGCCTCGACCATAAGGACTGTTTCTTTTACCTGATGAGGCCGGGCTTCCCAGTCCACAAAGTGGTTTTCTTCTACACCCTGCAGGTCTTTGTACTGTTCGAGGTGTTGGCCCATCTCCACATGCTCTGGATTGGCCTGAAAATAGGTATGAGCTGCTGCTGCCGCCTTTTCTGGCTGCTTCAGCTGAAAAAGAAAAACAGAACCAGAGAAAAAAGTATATGGCTTTAAATCCTAAAAGACTTTAATTTTGGATGAATAGAACAAATTCCCACAAACTAAGTTCAAGTAGGTCAAAAAGTTCAGAGAATATCAGAAAAGAAATGAAAAGTCACTTCATTTCGAGCACAGCAGATTGTGTTGTTTTCCCATTTCAGCCTCATATTTACATGTATTACTAGGAACAGTAAAGCCTCTCAGAAGAAAGGGACAACGTTGATTGATAAGCCTGACAAAAAGGCTACAAGTTCTCTGAAGAAACATCTGCTGAAAGAGACAGACCAACTCAGGCCCTTCCCAAAAATAAAGTTTTAGGGAGTTAGTTGGACACTCCTTCAAGAAATGTCACATCTGAACAGAGAAAATCTGAGCAGATTTAGGAGGCCACACCGTTCCCATCCACATCCTGTTATGAAAAGACAGCCGTCATTATTATAGCCAATGCAATAAATTATTTTTTTCACAAATAAAGAATAGAAACTTGGCAGTTTACAGAGGAGGGGTATGGCTGTTCTATCTGTTCTACTTACTGAGAAATGCATCTAACATGAAGACCTAGTTTATTCAAATAGCTTGTGGAAAGTGCAAAAATAAAGATTAGCAGTTTGGATTTTTTTACATTTGAGATAAGTAGTAACAGTTTTACTCTGAAGTGGAGTTTAGTGACGTTTCTAACCTTTGGATATGGAACCATTGCCTTTGTTTTTCTAATATTATCTACTGCACTGGCTGGAGAAAACAGATGAGTATCCTGAAAACCAACCTTGAACTGACCTTGCATGTTGACAACATAACTCCTCAAAAATGTTTGGATAAATTAACTCAAAATTACCAAATCTATATTTAACCAAAAGTGAGTATTTGTATTGTTTGGTCAGGAAATGGATAAAAGTTTTGTATCTGGACATTTCATTACTTTGTTCTTGAAAGTACCTTGAAGCACTAGATGATAAAATTAGAGTTACTTTTACTCAGGGCAAGTACAGCATGTGTAATATGGTGAGACAACGCAGGACTTCCTTGTTTAGGAGAAATGGAAATTGTTATCAAATGCTTTAGCAGTAGTGACCAAAGAATATCTAAAACCACATAGTTTCACAAAGCTATATGGCTATAACTACCAGGACAAGCTATTATGGCACTGCTTACAAAATCAGACAGCACTGAAAGGATGAGCAGCACAGTGGATATTTTTATATCCTGTTTAACTATCACCAACGAACTTCATGTCCTCTCATATGTGGGCTGACTCGCAGAGCTCCAAATCCCCACTTAACAATGTTATATAAACACTGATGTGTAGGGCTTACTGGTTGAGTTAACATTAATGTCAGCAGTTCAGCTGTTAAAGCCCACTTCTCAGATTTTATATGAGTTGTACGCTTTACTTCGATGCAGTAAAAGAGTCTTGTAACAATCCAGAAGGCGCTTTAGAGTGCAGATGGTGCTTGTGATGTCGCGCTGCATTGGGTTTATACACCCAAACTAGTCCTGGAATGTCAACATGAATCTTCCATCATTGGCAAACAAAGAGCACGTGTCACAACAACGAACAAGTCCCAAAATCTTTCTCACAGCTCTGTTCCTCTACTGTCTGTTAAATTGTAAAGCAATGCTATCATGTCTGGCTCTTTTCAGAGCAGACAATGGTACTCAAGCCTGAACATGAACCGAAGCAAAACGTACACCACACACTAAATTCAGGTCATACATTCTAAGGAAACACGTAAAGTAGCTTAACACTGAGTGATCTCTGTAGTGTGGTTTTCTTCATATAGTAATCATTGTTCACTAAACATTTAGTTCTTAGAAATAACTTTCTAATGTTTTATTGTGATTGATAATGACTGATCTAGAGTGCTCAATCTATGAGCACACAGCAAAGGAAGACAATCTGGGGACTTCAAGGAAATAAAAGTCAAATGGTAAGGGGTGAAAAGCAGACAGAGCCTGTTTTCTGTTTAATATTCCCTGCAGGGACATCCACTGGCAATCGAGTAAACTCCTCACCTTATGAGCGGCTCCAAACTATAAAGAAGATCACAGCGTTTCTCAACTTCCAGTGACAACAGAGAAGGTCAGTTTGGCCAAAATACATAACAGATTGCTCAACACTCCACCAACCCTCATCCACTAGGCATTTCTCTGCCCTGCACTGACTAATTTTTGGCTCTAAAGTCTAAAGAGATTTGTTATGAGAAAAACATGTGTTTTTTTTCTCTCCCAATTCTCACATTTATTCAGGATTATGGAAATGGAAGTGTAGAATACATTTTTCTACAGATATCTTGAAGTGCACGCTCATACGCTTTTGAAATAAAAGTAAAGTGATTTGTGCTTTCTGCAGGGGATCCAGACTTGATATGCAGCCCTAATGGAAAAAGCAGACAATCGTCTTCTCAAAAACATCCCACTTCACTCAGAAGAATAATGCTGCAGTCTGACAATGTTGGCTCTGCCTCATGCAGCGGTACAGAGAAAACTCAGCAGGACATGCTCGATTAGCCCTGAAAAGCCAAAGGCAGAGGCAGAGTCGAGTGCATTCCTGGCCGGATCACCTGCTTGGAGCCATTGGAAAGCACCCAGCAATAGTGACCCAAAAACAGGGAAGAATGAGTGCAACCAGAGCATCAAGAAGGATCGTACCGTGTTTTTTTTTTTTTTTGTCTCACTTTTAGAAGTTTTATACAGTACATCACAACCAATCAGCACGCTAAAAGAGCCACAAGGTAAATGAGATGGTGTTTTTGTCCCCTTAGGAATAAAATGTGAAGATTTATTGAGAAATCACCTATGGACCCGAGTCAGAAAAAACATAGAGATGTAGAAGGCTACTTAAAAAAACTGTATTTTCAATTACATCTTAAAACATACTGGTTGTTAATTTAGGCTGTGAGAGAGTGCAAGAGTACAAAACATGGACATAGCCTTTAACTCATAATATGAATAATTAACGAACCTTTAAGGTGGGAGGATAGGAAAATATTTTCTGAGTTCATACATCTTTCTGTAGTTCTCAAAGAGAAATCAGATTCAATTAAAATCAGTAGCTGCAGATCAATGATTTACATAACAGTAGATTAAACATTGAGAACAATGTTCTGATCTGTGATTCTCTACTTAAGTTGTGTCAGATCATAAAAAAGTCTTATTAAATTATTAAGAAATTCATGAGGCCTGTTCACCTTAACATTCAATTTAAAGTCCCGGCTTTAAATTGAATTTAAAGTCAGGGATAAAGTAATCCCTCCAAGATTACTTTATTGTCAGGTCCACATACTCCAACTTCAGCCCTCAGGTTCTCAAAAAAAAAAATCTAGTCATAGTTTCAAGATTCAAAATTCTTCTGTGTTTTTTCATGAATTTATCAAAGTGAAAATAATATAAGGAAAGCTTTATGAGAAATTTAAAATCATAAGAGTGTTCAGGTATCATTTATTGAATGATGTAGAAGAGATACTGGTCACATTTAAGCAAATTTAAACTTGTGAGATGATCACCCATGTTTGTCAGAGATCAAAAAAATCAGGATTGATCTACTGTAAAACAAGTGTAAATATTTTAAACTCAGAATGCATGTTTATCCATGGATCTGTGCAGAATGAACCCCCTGAATGTCAGGCTTCCAAGCATTCAGGTTAAAAACAACCACAGGATGTAGATGCAGAAGCAAAATGACCAGACTGGATACATCACCAAACAAACCGCTCTGCAGGAATGGGTTGCATTGTGCAATAATTATACAACATGCATGTTGTGCTTAGACTACTACTAAAACTTTTATGATGAAATTCATGAAAAAAATTTAATATTTATCCCCAATTTTTGTCTGTCAGAGTAAGAACGGAATCTGCTGTTACTCTCATGTTTAAAACTGTTTCCAGACAGAAAGTCACTGCTTTGTTGGCACAAAATATTTTAATTGCAGCTAATTTTAAATTTAATCTACAAGATTAAAATTATTACAGCCCTGCCATTCAAGGCAAATTTCCAAACACATTGAGTTAGTGTACATCTTGTTCCCTGAGACTACGTTTTCTCTCCCACAACATTTCAAAGCAGCACCTGTAGAGTTGAATAAATGCTTCTGTCTGCGCCCTCACTTTGCCCGAGCCGCACAGCTTTTGGACTGTTCTGCCAATTTGGAAAAAAAAAATGCTTTTAATGTGGGCACGATATCGTGCCAAGCTAAACGCACATTAACATGCTCCACCAGGCCTCCTCCTTGATGAACAGGTATGCAAACAGGCCTGGGCTGGCACCTTAGAAACGCCGCTGATGTTGTGGCAAAAACAGTACTTATCCCAGAACAAAAACAGGTCTTTAAATAAAAATAAAAATGGCAAGACAATATGAATAATTATCATACCATAGGGACTAGTCAAGTAAAACTAAAACAGAGCTTTAATTATTTATGTTACAGAGGCACAAACCTAGAGTTCAGTTTGAAATGACTGTTTCCTAATGAATTGCAGTTGGGAGAAAAAAAAAAAAAAAAAAAAAAAAAAAAAAGCGATTACTTTGTGTGCACAGTCCAGATTAATTTCAAAAGGCAAATATTTTATTCTTTCTACTAAAAAATGGTCACGTAACCATGGGTGGAAATGTTGCAATGCCAGACATTGCGTCTTTTCTTTTACTTTTCCCTGCAGTTTAAGCTCCCAATGAGGAACGCTCTCCTTTTTCTATCTACAAAGAAACTGAATAGACATGAGGATCATGTTACTGAAACACAAAACCTGCTGTTCTCAACAGCCAGTAATCAAAGAACGGTCAGAGTAAAATGTAGTTTTTTTTCTTGAACAAATGTTGAAGCACCATGTTTTACAATTTCCTCTCTCGTGATTAGAAAGAAAGTTTCCTTTAAATCAGCCTCAGACAACTCTGAGCAACCTCTCCTTGCAATAATTAATTTACCTCAGGACACAGCTGTTTTCTGCAAAAAATTATCCCCAAACATATGATACGTCTGTGTCTTTAGACTCTTCCTGTACATGTTTAAGTAAAAACAATATTTACTCCTCTGCAAGCAGAGCAGCTATATAAAGTTTACTTTTCCCCAGCTGAGATTTGAGTGTAATGTAGAGGCTGCACTGCGTTCTTTACTCTGTATTTATCCATAAGCAAATATGTTTGAGGCAAACATAAAAGCAGCTTATGCAACAGAAGAAAGTCTGACTTCTTAGTTTATCGCATCATCCTGGTAAGGATTTTGACTTGCTTCAGGTTTATTAGCTTTCAAACTCAGCAGTTTGCCACTGCAGTCTGAACATCTGGATAAAATAATCAGGATATAATTTAAACGTAACAGATCTAAGACCGGGTCAAAGTTATTGTGATGCTGGTTGAATTTAATTTAAGATGATTCAGAATATTAAAATACTGTTTTATTAGGTTCTTACAGTATATATGCTGTTTTAATATGACAGAAAAGAAATGAAAATATGAATCTACTATTTATTAAAAAAGGATAAGGATCAAAAAAGCTCACACTGATTTGGGAAGACTCCATCTCTGCTGTTTTTACCGAGACACAGCACAGATGCAGTACCAAGTTTCTATTTGTCTTATACAACATTTTTCTTATTTCAACAAGTCTTATTTAATAGAATAAAATGGAATATTAGTTTAGTGGATAGAAATATGCCAAATATGATAATAATTATTGATTATATTATTGCATTGAACTTAACACTGTTAAAAAGAGATTTTTTATTTACTTATGGTAGATTTTTTTAGCGATGCCGAGTCAGGATGCTGGAATCCATACCTAGCACTCAGAGTTCATGCTAGTTTGTGTAAGTGGCTGATTATCTTACCATGAGGGAAGCCAGCCCACTCACTTCCACTCTGAATCATCGCAGAAGAGCACAGACAGACCTTTGAGTGACGATTGGAGAAATTGAGAAATTCCTGGAAGTCTGGAGGCTCTATGTGGGGCTCAGACATGATCGGTCCTTGGTTATAAGAAAATACGCCAGTCTCTTTCAATTTCAACAAGACGAGCAGTCTAACCAAGTTTTATGAATGCAGAAAAAAGTTGCTTTGCTTTCAGCCCGACAATTTCAGCCCATGTGGCTGTGAAAAGTTTGGACACCTCTGCTCTTTAACTTTATAATCTCAGCTGAGTAAACCAGACAGTGGTTTCCTTTTGAATTACACTGATTAGTCAAATACTGGTCTAACACACGATCTTGAGTGTAACACAATACATTTTTCCAAGCCAATCAGGAAACCAGTCGACCAAACAACGTGTACTTTAAATACAACATGGCTAAAACATTAGACTCATGCAATGATAGGAAAAGAGTGATGTCATGGGCTAAAGCAGCCGGTTTTCATATCCGTTCTCCCTGTCGTTTAGTTTTCTGTCCATCACATCACCTCTTCTCTATTCCCCTGTCTGTTCTTACTGACAGCTCTGCACAGTGACCTCTTTCTCCTGTTCCTATAAGGTCGTTTCTGAGGAATTCCTGGGAATAAACCTCAGTAATGCTGCTGCTGCTGCAAAAAAAAACCTCTTCATTAGACACGTGAGGACACGGCTGGCATCCTAAAGGATGGAACACACTTAAAGGAAACGGCAGCCGAATAATAAAGTCTCTGTTCACAGTAGCACATCGTCACTCTGTTTGAAAAACGTCTGGCTTTAATTAGGAGGTAAAATGAACAAACAAACTTCGCCATAATAGCCTGAAAACCCTGACTGTGAATCAAGCGCTCATGATCCAGAAGCTATTAGCAACCAAAACACAGTTTGTCTTTATAATGACCTAAAGTAAATCAGCCAAGCTGAACTGCTGGGTTTACAACTGTGGCCATGTCTTCCCTGTGGTTGACATCATCCGGCTGTAAGGGGCAATGACTGCTCTGTTATTTTCACCATATTGTCTCAGTTCCCAGTTAAGCTATGGAGCTGATGAGAGACTATACAACCCTCTTCCCAAAGCTATTCTGAGACCATCAGACACCACAGAATAATCTGTAGTCAACAGTTTCAGTACACAGAGGGCCATCTTTGTCTGCAAACCTGAGAAAAAAAAATACAAGGTGTGTTTGATTTAAGCAGTGCAGACAGGGTGGAAAATCACTCATAATGTCTTCCTCCTCCCCTGACGCCCTCATGCCCTCTTCAAACACATTTCTCATGTTTCCTCCTGCCGAAAATACAGCAACACACTCACTCCTCTTTCCCTGGGACTTCTAAAAACAGACCTGCGTAACCACCCTTTTTTTTTTCTTTTAAAGCTACAATCTTTTGATTTCCCACCACATCAGCCTCCATTCACATAAAGGTGCCTTTTTCTCAACTGCAGAAAAATCTAAAGGGCTCCAAGAAATTTGGAAAACAGTAGTGTTTTGTCTCCATCGCTTTCCTCTTTGGTTGAGGTTGGGGAGTGTCGGTGTGTACCAAAGGTGTACACAGAGTGGAACTGGAGCCCATGTAGGGGATACCACTTATACTGACAGCAAGGATTTTTTTTTCTTGCCTGGATTAAACAGGAACATATGGGAAACATATTCTCCCACCAGGAAACGATTAGAAACTCTCCTTGCAATAAGGAGAGCAATAAAATGTCCAGTGGATCTTCACTGTTACTTTGCAAAACTGGGATGTTCTGCTGGTTTTGCACATGTCAACACATAAACAAGCTCTCTGAAGTGTAGATTTCTTTAAAACAGTTTTGGTGTTGTGTCTTTTAGGCATTGATATTGTGAGATTAGACACAATGATGTAGAAAATCACTCCACAAAGCTTTTACTGCTATGAACCAAAACAGTCGATGTTTTTTTCACATCTCTCACTTTGTCCCAACATTATGTATTGTGATAACTAAACAAGTATATAATTTATACCAAAGTAAATGCACATGTCCTATTTGAATGTTGCCCAAATAAAACATGAGCAACATTTTATTTTTCTTTGGGGCAGTGAGTTGCTTCAGCAATACAAAAATCACAATTTTGCTGTTGAGGTTGGCATTGCCACCAATTAGTCAGAGCATTTATAAAAGACAACCCTGAGTTCATGAAGATGCAGGGTATTCAAAACAGTATGAATAAGTATTAATCAAATAAATGTCTGGAGAATAGTTCCTTATAGTCTTTCACGCCTTGGTCAATTCCCTGTATTTTGGACCTTTTCCAACTGGTTGTTTGTTTCTCTCATCTAGCCGCCAGTTTCAGACAAAACGTCTGGATAAAAAGCACCACTGTCAACAACAACAAACAGCAGTAATACCCAACTATCTCTATTTTTAAAATGACTGTCACAGTGAAATGAATAATTATTG
Source organism: Girardinus metallicus (assembly GCA_903067095.1). Classification (NCBI taxonomy): domain Eukaryota; kingdom Metazoa; phylum Chordata; class Actinopteri; order Cyprinodontiformes; family Poeciliidae; genus Girardinus; species Girardinus metallicus. The sequence continues at coordinate 42,116 of CAEGAE010023421.1, read as the reverse complement.
TAAACATCTACTACCACCCCTAGCAAAGGCAAGTAAAGAACAAAAAAACAACTAAAAGCTCAAAATACATTCGCGTCATTGCAGTAGCATGACTTAAAATAGATTTTACTGCAGCCTTTTAATAGTAAGCAGTGAATAATGTTTTACCTCCCATCTCATTGCATGTGGTTTCAAGTTAAGTCCTAATTCAACCTTATTTGTCTAAGCACAAGTTGTTTAAAGCTACTGAATAATTACTCTGACTGTTATGAAAACAATTGTTTATTGCACCATGGAGATTTCATGTTTTTTTAATCTTACCCAATTTAAAAAGTGGTCTTTGCATCTCATTGCTTAATTTCATGCAATTTTTTTTTTACCCTGGCAGTCATGTGTGTGCATTTCCACTCCTAGGTCCAAAATTGACATGTTTACAAAAATTACATCCTCCTGTTGCTGCTTCAGTGTCAGCAATTTGGGGATAAATATCTCTGCCAACCACATGAGTAGACAGAAGAATGTTATTAAAGGCAATAAAATTAGACCAATAAAGTTATTTAATTGTTCACAAGCAAAAATAACAGATATTGTTTTTTAAAGAACCTACACTTTAGCACTATTTTCTCCCTATAGAAAAAGTGCTAAAAAGCTCTAGAAAGCTCCATTGGTTCAAATAAATGGAAAGAGACCTTTAGTTATACTCAGGAGACTCAGATTAGCTTAAAAAGGAAAATATAAAAATACTTCAGGCACATCTATTTTCTAGGAACTGCAATAAAAGATGAATTTATTTCAAAGCTTGTCACAGATCTTTACAAGGTGTGACAACAGATGTGGAGGTTACTGTAATCGTGGTCAAGATAAACAAGTTAGACGTGAAACTAATTAAAATCTGATGCAGATGTGTTCAAATGCATCTTATTGTAACAGCAAACATATTGGTATGCAGAAACATTCAACAGAGACATAAACATTCCCTATGTGAGAGTAAGCCAGATGTTGATGGGTGTTGATGTGTCTTTTGCTCATTGCTTCATGGACCTAAAGTGCCGTCGAGAGTCATTGGAAAAATCACACAATGAAGGGAACAAAAAAGCACATAAATCCAAAATCACCACCCCTTCCAGAGCAGAACAGCCACGTTAGGAAACACTGAAGCATTTTAACACTCATGAGAAATCAGTTAAATTATGACCTACTCTCAGAAGGAAACACTGTTGACTTTTCAAAATCTTTTTGTACCATTAAAATAGGAAAAACTTTCTATTCCAAAGAAAAATTACAAGAAGCAGCACAGCTGAAGGATTCGTACCATCAGTCCTTCCAGTCAGACGTAGGGGTCAAAGGTAAGCTTCTCACATAAGTATGGACACACTCAGCTTTCCCGCTTTGCCTCTAAAGCGGCCAGTCTTGAAAAATAAGAAAAGATGAGCATGATGTGGAGTTTAAGTGCTAAAATCCTAAGCAAACCCATCCAAAACAAGATCTACGGAGGAGGAAACTGAGGTGAATTTCAGAGCGTTGGCAGACAATGGCGACTTTTATCCAGGTAGTAACTCTGTGTTGTGAGGAAACTAAAGGAAATTAAAATGTGTTTTGCTCATTCTGAAATCAATTGTGATATCCAGCAATGAGTGATTTTATGGGCATAGCACATTCATAGTCAGATAAAGGTCAACATGTGAGCGACTTAAATAGATCTCAACGTCAATGACGGATGTGGAAAAAGCTCTTTGTCTTTTGCATCACACACATTTGTTCACAAATTGCTGTCATAGAAAAGCATGCAAGCTGAAGTTCCCAGTGGAAAATATTTATCTGCATTGATGATCACAGAGTTGGCAAACATACGAGATGTCATCCTGCACAATATTTATGTTCTGAGTTTCAACATAATTTTCCACTTATTAGAAAGGGATAAAAAAAAAAGACTTGAAGTATTTTCCTGTTAAAACTTAGGGTTCATCCTAATTGCACAATGAGACAGTAGACCCTGTTCCCTCAAAGAGCTAAATTAACTCAATTAAAACAGCAGTCCTTGAAGAATGACGAGTTTTAAATGCTTCAGATAGCTACATTGAAAAAGTTCAAGGAAAGGCAGGAAAAAAACAAGACGGAGGCTGCTATGCGTTTCCTTTCAGCTCTTTCTGAAGCTACAGGTGTTGGGAAAGTTGAGTTTAAACACCCAATCAACAGTGAACTGACAGCAACAAGCAAAGACACCAGCAGCACATCATATGTAACCCATCGAAATCTCTCCGACACATGATGTGTCCTGCTGTAAGCCAGTTTGCCTTCAAAAGAAACCCTCCTTTTCTGTGTTTTATAGCTTGAAGGAATATTTTCACTTTTCACAGCTATACAGTTTGATCCCCCTGCTGAGCCCACCACTGGAGAGAACACAACGGGATCCATGACATGTTCCCGTTTGGGGTCAAAATGTTCACGTTTACAGCCTAAAAAGGGGGAAAAGGGCTCATATTGCAAGGCTGTGGCGAGAAGAGAAAAGTGCCTGGCTTTCAGAGGGAGACGAACATAAAATTCTGGCTCAGAAAATATACAAAGGGTGACTGTTGTTTGGGTGAGAGCTAACCTAGATAAAACCTTTGATTTGGTGCCTATTTTTCCATGTCAGACCCTTCCTTGAACAAATTCAGGAAAGCTATTGCTTATTTTCTTGCTTGTTTTATCAAAGTCGTGATCCTTATTTTACTTCCTTTTTTAAAACAAGGATCAAAGTTTATTTAGTTACATTAATCAAATAGCATGGAGATTAAATAAACCCAATCAGGCTGCTGAAGATAGAGCTGAATTTATATCAAAGTGTTCAAAGGTTTGACGTAAATTTTTGGAATTGGTTTTGCTTACCAGAAATTCTTGGCATATTTGGAAACCAGACAGACGACTCTTAAATGCTTCAGGGTCAAAATGTGCAGAAATATGCATCACCACATGCACAAACACTCTCACGCTTTTACATTTACCCAACAGGGGATTTAAGCAACATATGACGACAGCAATATTTCAGATTTATGGGCGAGCTCGTTATAAAACTCTTACAAACTCTCAGCACATAATGAGACGACACCAGAGGAATATAAGTCCTCTGAGGAAGTCTTGGCAGAAAAGCTTTCAGATATTTTTTACCTCTTGCCTCCCAAGTGTCAGTTCGAATATCCAGCCCTGCAGCTTTGTCAGAGGGTGCACACACCGACAGATTTCATCTGACTTATTTTACACATGTTTGATGATTAGAGTGTGGCCTTGCACACGTAGAAAATGCAAATGTAAGACTTTGACAGAAAACTATTTGGGACTTGGTTGGCTGATTTACAGTAAATCTTGAGTTTTACTGTGAAAGGACTAACCATGAAGACCATGAAGAAAGTGATGACATGTTTTTAAAAAATAATTAGCATCAATGTCACCTTTTGCCAACTTATTTGTCTCAGAGCCTGACAAACACAAATTATGCTCTAAAGGCAACATTTATATCTAATAGGCTGCTTTAAGACAACAGTTACATTTCATGACATGATTACATCGCCAGCCACAACCTTAATTTGCATCATCATTTTGGGATTTTGCAAACATCATCAATAGAGTTTATCACTATTCCAATTTGTCACAATCTTTATCACTGTAACCTTCTTTTCCCATGATAACAATAAACAGAGCAATGATTGCCTGCCCAAAACACAATGTGTTACTGTTCCCATTTAACTGAAAGTAATTAAAAACCCACCCACAGAGGAATGGGGGTAATTCTCTTTCAAAGTCTTTAAAGTAATCCGTCTTTCCTCGCCTTGTAAACATGGGACACACTCTGGATGCTGTCACATAGCACAAGCCCAGTGTTCCTGACGCACAGCATGCTGACTGCAGTTTCAGACCAAGCCGGTTTAAAAGCACCAAAACCCACAAAAGCACCAAAATCAGATGATGCTGTTCGCTTTTTCTCAGATACTAATCCGTTCAGGAATAATGTGTTTGTTTATTTGTGCCCAAACGGTCTATGAGGTGTACAGCAGACGTTTCCATCCTGGCGTTTGCTTTGGGTGAAAAGCTGCTTGCTCTAAAATTAACCGACTAAGAGACACACAAGACTCTTTTAAAAAAATTTGTTCTTTCATACGTGAGCGACTCTGGCATATGTTTTTCTTTTAGGACATAAAGGCATTCTGCTCTTAGCCTCATCCTTTGATGCAGCTAGACGTAAGTGGCTGTACCAGGCTAGTGTCAGAGGTCATATGGGAGCCATGTTGATGACTAGGCAGACAGCCGCTGCTGGAATGAGCGTTCCTCACATTCTCAAGATCAAAGGAGGCGCTTAGAAGCGAAAAAAATGTGCAAAAGCCAACTTTCAGCCATCAGGCTGGTGTGTCCAATCACAGAAAAGAGTCAGCAATTTAAACATAAAATATTAGGCGATGTATTTACTACAATTGGTAAAAATGACAGAAATAAATCCATATCAGAAAAATTTTTGCAACTTCAGAACTGAATGCAGTTAGAAAAAGGTGCTTAATTAATAATGAGCGATGAGAATCATTATTAATTAGGACAATACTTCAAAAACAGAGTAGCAACAGCACCTGTAGACACTGGTTGGTCCATTTTGATGCATCAAACTGCTGATCTTAGTCCAAAGTAATTTATTTCCTAAATTATTTGATCTAAAAATAGAAATTTAGTGACACAACAGAAGACAATGGATGGATGGAAACTTTCCCCCAAGCTTAGCTGTTTATTTTACTCAAATTGTTAATCTCTTGTTGTCGTCAGTCTTTGAACAGCTCAAATACCAAGTAAGTAGGACATGTCCATCAGCTTTCAATGTTACTCTTTGTTTCCATGTTGAAGATAAAATCGTGCTGGAGGTTCCGTGTTGGAAACTCAACAAAGTCGAGTCATTTTCCTTCAGTCTTGTAGCTTTGGCAGTGTGACTCAGGAGTTAAAAGGAAATGGTGACAGTTATGTCCCATAATATAGCTCCTAAGCAGAAATGTAACTTTTTTTGCTGGGGTTTCTCCATGCACTCATTTCACAGCGGCTGGCTCTTCTTTGCAGCCAAGGAATACATCATTTTAATGTTAAACTTACCAAGAGGAAATATTTCAAACAGCAACAAAAAACCCACTCTAAATCACTGCCCATATTTTACAACCATAAATCTAAAGCTGGCATAAATAAAATCTATGTTTCTCCTTTTGATTCCTGAAATATGGTTCTTATTATGACTTCTTTCCCTAAATACAAAAATCTGCTTCTAGTTTTCTTCTGCGCTCCCTTGTTTTTTGGTTAGAGGACAACCTCCGCATGCCCTGAGTTCTGAAGGTACCAAACCCCGGACAATGGGGGTGCTCACTAATGGAAACCATCTCTGTTAAAGTCTGATTCAGTTTTTCTTCTCCATTACCAAAAACACTAAAAATCAGTGTCTCAGTGACTGAAGGATTTAAAGAGGCTAATCAGTCATAAGCTACAGAAATAAAGTCTAGTCCTTTATGATATACATAAAAATCCCAGGATCTTACTTACCTATGTTTTATTTCCTGTTAAAACAAAACCAATGTGGTCATACACTGAGTGGCTCTAAGGTAGAAAATTGTGTAGAAACAACCTAAAAGATCCACTTGGCATACTGGACTTACAATACTGGACAGAGTTGAAATACAAAACAAAACAATCGAACGAGAAAAACTAAATCCAAAACAAAATAGACTATAGACCCTCAGCATGAGATAAATATAAAAATTCCTCATCTATTTGAGTTTCATTTTTTAACAAAATGCAAGTAGCTTAGCAGAATGAAAAACTTCTGCTTCTAATTTGGTTTTAGGACTGAGTGACTGACAGCAGCTCATGCCTCAGCAGCAGCCACCCTGAAACGCTTAGAGAGATAACCATCAGCCCTCCTCGGTTCCAGTGGCAGCACAACCTACCTGCAGAAGGGTTTCCCAGCGGTCACACTGATTCAGCCCTTAAAATCAACACGGTGTCTACAATACCATCACACCATGGCCTCTCCCTGCAAAGAGCACTCTAAGAAATACAAGCCTGCGCTGAGATCGGCTGGTCAAAGAGATGCATGTCGGCATGAGGAGGTTGTATTTGTTGACTTACAACTTTCTAACATGTCCCACCTGCATTGGCCTAATAAACATATAGGTGTTTAGGCATCTGTGTAAGCAGAAATGAGTGTGTGCATCCAGTAATTCGTTCATCCATGTTAACCCGCCCGCTCCACCAGCTGGATTTCAAAATTGTAATGATACACCTTTCGAAAAGAGCACAAAATCCCAGAAAGTAACACCACATTCCCAACAAAATCTCTAAATAATCTGAAACAGTTGGCTTCTAAAAGTCCCAGCTATAAATTCTACTCAGAAACCTATTTCCAGAATTGTTATCTTGACAGGAAACAACGCCAGCAGCCACATAAAACAGCTAATATGGTTACTCCTGGGCCTAAAAGGAGACTACAATTAAAAGGAGTATTTTGAGACACTATTTGAATGGCTGCAACCTGAAAATCCATGAATTGAAGGTTGAAATGTGTGCATTTCAGGCCTGGACACTGAGAAGAAGTGGTTTGGCACTCAGGGGGAGCAGAATAATACGTCCGCTCATTATAAAAATGTTGTTGCTGCTCCCTTAGTAAAACCTCAGGCCCAAAATTACACCCCAACATCAAATACAAATTTAAAATAAACATTATTCTATTAGGAAGGAGTAAAAAGATATAAAAATAGGAGTTTTGTTGAATTAACTGGTTTATATTGTTTTAATTTTTTCATTAAATTGTGCATTTTGGGTTTGAGGGCTGTTCATGGGTTATCATTAGACTAACCTTTGTTCATTTTATGTTTTTGAAGTCAGAAAAACGGTTGAAATAAAAAGTCATTGTGTAGTTCTCTTGAGTTAGGGATGATCAGAAAATGATCTCATTTTCAAAAACTACAACGTCTGACAAACTTTATCAGTTGTTCCTAATGAAACTGACTCGATGGTGGCATATTGTTTCTTCTGTTTTTTTATGACTCAATGATAATTTTGTCTGTAGAATAATTCACTGCCATTACAGTTAATCACATGAAGACACTTTATAAACTTAGTATCATGCTTTGACTATTGAAAGATTTCGGCTGCTTTAGCTGCTCTCTGCGCACACCAAAAACTTTCTGAGTTCAGTTCACAGAGAAGGTCACGACAAAGATGAATAGCAGCAGCCAATACAGTCTCTTCTTTAGTACCAATGTAATTGTAAAGGTTGAAAAACAGATTGTAAGGAGGGGGCGGGGGAGGAGGGGAATATCAACAATTGTTAGATTAACAAAATAATATGTGTGGCACTTCAGGCTAGACAGACAAAATAATTGGTCACTTTCAGTCTTGACACAGATCACAATGACTTCAGAAACTTTAACCTGATGTAACAAAGAAAGCAGCTGATTCCCTTCTTATGTAGACAGAAAATTGAACGGCTATCCTGAGAATGAGTGGAAGTCTGAGTGATCAAGTTTTGTTTGGATGTGACTCTATAGCAGAGTCATTACAAGAAGTATTTCTGGAAAGGAGAAGTAATTAAAATATGATGTGCTCACCAGGGAGGTCAAAGTTCAGTCCACCCACAAAAGGCCAGGGGGCACAGCTGACCCACATTTCCACCAGACTCCTTCTCTTTACCTACCAGCTCACATTAACATTAATTACTCCTTGAAGGAACCTTTCATGACTTGAACAATCTGTTGTCAGGGTGTTTAAGTAGACAGAGGTAAGTTTGCAGCTTCAGGGCAAAGAGAGATTCACGATCAACAAAGAGCTGACCTTTACAGAGGAGCATTGCACACTGTTACAATGTTACCACAGAGATACCTAAAACCGTGGAGGGCATTTGATTTAAAGATCACAATTTGTGGCCAAAATATTACTTGGAAATATTTCTTTGGGTACAAAAGGTAAGAAATATTTTCTCAAACCCACTAAGGAAGAAAATCCTCTAATCCTCATCTGAATCTAATCCCCGCTTCAGTGCAAAAAAGGAAAAAAAAAGGACAAATCAAAACAGCCAATTATAAAGAGGTGAATTAGTGAAATTACAAGCATCTCAAACACATGAAGACTGTAAAGTCTTTTAAACTTCTTCCACTTATTTCACAGGAATATTATTGACTTCAACTGTGGTCACACAATTATTCAATATTCTCAAAATTACATTAGGTCCTATTTAGCTACACTTGTATCCACAAAAAAGCAAAACTAATCTGATTTACAGTGGTAAACATTTATACAATCCCCCTATCAGATTCTTGGGTGTAACCTTTTCTTCCAAGAAAAATATTTTAAAAGCTGTTATATTCATTTACTTACAAAAAAAAGTTTCCTCTATTTTGGGTTTGAATCTTTTCACTCACAGCTGCTAGAGTCATAGACCAGATTGATCTGTTTCCTATAAATGATTTAACAATTTCCAAACTTGGTCAGTGCTGCTTACTGTAAGTAAACATTGAGTTTTAGATTGGAAGTGCTGCCTACATTGATTATCATCTACAGGAAAGAGAGAAAAGGATCCTTTCACTGAAATTAGGTCTTTTCACAGAGTCACTGCTCAGATAACAGGATGCCCCCAGGGGAGGAAAGGAAATCCCCGACAATCTGGGAGGAGAAAAACACCACCAGACCTTCCTAAACAAAGCTTTTCCAATGGCTCAAACTAGCACAATTAATAGCAACATTTGTTGCTTTTTATTTTTTCAGGAAACTTAAGATACATGGGAATTTGTGCAAAAACACAGTTGGATCCTTACTATTAATGTGCGTGTGTGTGTGTGTGTGTGTGTGTGTGTATGTGTGGGAGGTGGATCCAAACATATGTCCACAAGTAGCAGCTGACCTCTTTTCCTCCCTGATCACAGCTGACTCATGCCGAGCCCTGAGAAAGAAATCAGCTTGTTTTCATGTCGTCTTCCTGTCGCTGTTCACTCAGGACAAAGACGTGAAACTTTACCCGACCGTGTAGCCCTGAGCCACAACTACCACTCCACTTATACTTATTATCTGCTCACTGAAAACATGCCAGCACTATCTGTACACTTTTACAGTTCACCACAACGCTGGGAAAAGCTGTGATTTATATTATTTGTGGTACTGAAAGAAAGAGCAACAGTCGGAAATAAAATAATCAGCCATATCCCCTGAACTGCACATTTTTTGCCATTACATCAGTGGAAAAACTGTCTGGCATGATGACTATTTTAGCCTCAGGAGATAGAGAAGGAACTGCATGCATGTCCTCACAGCAAAAGAAAAAGAAAAAAAAACAAAAAACATTGGATTTCCAAAACTAGACAAATAATAGTTAAATTAACCAGGAGTTGGCTGGTGTTTGTTCTGACTTTCACTGCAATTCACAGAGGAATGTGCCCACATTTACATGCCACAAGTGTTGGATTAAGCTGCTTGTGAGGCAGTTAATAACACCGCCTGCCGCCTTCCCAAAGTTTTCAGGATGACCAAGGATGAAGGACTGTTTGGAGTGTAAATTTCAGCACTAAGCCATCACAGCTGTGAGTGCTGGCACTGACAGAAGAAAAGCAGCCTGATAATCTCAAGGACAGTTCAAGCATTTATTTTGCCTTTTTAAAGTGGGGAGTTTGGAGGATAGCTACTCAATTTTAAAAGTTCCAAAGTTTTCCACACTGTGAGCTTGAACAAAACACTTCATATTGGCACAGCTTAGCCTACACAGCTGTGGGTGTGTGTGCGTGTGTGTGTGTGGGCGTGTGCGTGTGTGTGTGTGTGTTAGTGTCATGATGAACCCAGGGCAGAGGTGAAAGCAGTTCAAGGATGAAGGAATGAATAATTCACACGGTTCTTTCAAAACATTTTACCATTAAGGAAATGAGGAATCCATTTTGATAAGAGAAAAAATAAAAGATCTTCACAAATCCTGATCAATTCTACCTTTAAAAAATAGTCATTCTTTGGGGGTTTTGCAAAACCATGATCTTGCCTAAAGGTGCAAAATTGGCTACAACCAGCTCTAAACATAAAGCAGGCAAAAACATCTCAACTACACAGAAACAGCTGGGCATTTGGCTGGGTGGGATTTATAACCAAACCATCGGCACCAGCAGCCGGATGAATTAAAGGCTTAGTTACGCAGAAAATCTATTCCAGGGTTATTATTTTATATGAAAAACAAAATAAATATTGATTGTTGCAGTCTGAGCTCTCTACATAAACTACAAAGGACAATAAAATATATATAATTGCACAACTTTTAGCATAATAGATAGTTGATAGTTTTTAATACTGGATACTGTTAGTTTTCTAAAATTGAGGACGAGGCGAAACTGAATCCATAAGTTCACATGGTTTTCTGTCTCTATGGAGATTTAGAAAAGTTTGAAGGTTTAGGAATCCCAAAGATTGTTTGTAAAGTAAGTTGCAACAGATTGCCGCTTACAACAAGTCAGGTTCTGCTAAATGTTCAGTCCTGCTAAAAAGGAGTTGTTAATTTTTCAAGAATTGTTGCTAAATCAATGACTCAATGCAATTGGCTGCGGTTCCTTACTGCAAATAACCAGATCAGTTTTAACCAACTGACCTTATAAACTCAATTTGATTGCAGTGTTTCTTTTACTATATATCTACTGGAATGTATGGGATTAATCTGGAATATTTCTGCCAGATTTCTTGTAAAAATATTACTAATTTATCTGAGTTTATTCTGCGTGATTGCTGAGGTCAGGAAAGAGCCTGTGCATCCCGTTGCTGAACGTCTTGGCCATGTCCGTCATACCACATTTACAGTCTAAGCCAAAGCTTCCTACTGCAGCACCAAAACCTCGCCACCTCTTCAATCAACCGCAGGCAGACAGTACTGCAGCTGCATGGAATGCATGAATGGAAAAGACTTCCCTCAGACTAAGACATGGCCACATGTTAGTGAGAACTACAAGGCAACCGGTAGGTAGCAGCACAAAAAGGGCTGTGTTTATAATGGCTGGGAATGTAGGCCCACACAGGAGTACAAGTGTAAAGAGACGGATAGAATCGACCTCTTATTAGAGCGGAGACTCTGTAGAGCTAAGTTAACCGGATCATTAAAAAAAATAAAAGCTAATCAGTGAGGGGAATCTCCAACCTGCTGGCACAAAGCCAGGGAAACTTCCCCTCAAACATCAGCATCTACATGAGGATTTTTCCACCCAGATAAGGATAACAAAACACAAATTGTGTCTTCTAACATTTACATGATCTCATGAAACATTTTCTGCGAGGCATCACAATAGCTCTACTGTAGAAAAAGTCCTGTTCCACTCCCTCATCTGTATTACAGACTCTTTGGGGGAATTAACAGCTCATTTCCAATGGCTGACGCAGTTTCATAGATGTAGTTTTCAGCCCATAGGATGTAGAAAGAAAAAAAATAAATTCCTTTTTGATGAAGAGAGGCTTAATAAGCCCATAACCCACAGAGCAGCCACCCAGCCATCACTTCTGTTTGTATTCCTGCTGCTTAGGAACAGAGCCACAAGGTGAGCTCCTGTGTTGAGCTGCATCAATTTAAAGTCTGTAATGGGAGAGACACAGTAGCACAAAAAGTGCATGTTCTTCAACTGGCTGCCTGTATTTAATAACCACTTTTTGTTCACCACATTAAATAACTGATTATTTATAATAACATAACTGTATTAGTCCTTTCAGCTGTTTGGAGGAACACCAAACTCCAGTGAACATATGCCATGCCATGAACATGTGGGATTTTTCTGAGGCTTATAATTAACAAAGACCACTTTGACAACCATGAACTGCTTTATATAGATCTCTAAAAGCAAACATGTGCTCTACTTTTCAAGAATTTGAGGTTGGCCAGTAAAGCAACATGAAAGGAAATATCAGTGGATTTCTATACGTCAGCACATAAATGCTCCACGGAAAAAGCGTGCAGTTTTCTGACGAAGCCAAAGCTAAATGAGGATCTGTTCAGCTCTGACAACAAATCAAGACTGCTCCTAAAAATCCAATAAATATATATTTTTTCGTTTGGTAAACATGTACACGGGTCTTAAAAACACTTGTACTTGAATACATTTAAAAAAATATAACAATCAAGAAATATAAGGACATGGACTTTGATGCATGAATGATGAGGTTACAAATTTTACAGTTTTTAACTTAGATTAAAAACTACTTTTATCAAAATACTTGAGGCCCCTTTTTCACAGTAAAAATTAGTGACATTTTTAATAAAAAGAAATACACAAAATCCTTTGAAAAGAAATCCACATAGGCAGGCTAATAAAGTCTGACCAGTGCACCTCAATGAAGCCACATAAACATGAGAAGAGAAGCAGCTTTCCATTTATACCCATGAACTTTGCCTGTGCTTTCCCCATCTACTTAAAATACCACCATAAAGACTCAAATATCTTTATCTATAGTGGTCGGCAAGATTTTTCTTAAATAAACACTTCGGATGCTTTGGACTTTGTTCAGATTCAGTTTTGAATCATCATGTCGGTCTATGTATCACATCAGAGTTACAAGCATAACGCTGTCAGTCAATTGTTTGATGTCATGTTATATTTTATTGTAGTTATGGTGCAATACTTATAGGTTTGGCAGTAACCCATGTTGAAACATTACACTTTGAAAAAAATAAACCTGTTCTGACAGACCAAGCAAATGTTTCTTCATGCCTACAGTGTCACCTCAACATTCCTAGGATTGTGAATGATGATTTTACGAGGATTGTTTTTCTCCATTATAGTTTAACAGAGTTTGCAAGTTATTGCAGTGAGGATAAAATAAACGGATCAAGCCAAAACAGGCTTACAACTGTTCATCTTTTGAGTACAATTTTATGACTGAATCAAGCTAATATTTGTAACAGCATCAATTAACCCTTTCCTAATTCACCAAACTGTAGCTTATTTAAATGTGCTAGTGAGCACATTAAGCAACATTTTTAGCAAAATGTACACATTTTAAGAAAATGATAGGATCTCAGGCCGACTTGAAGAACCCAAACTTTGGGATAGTTGTGCCTCAGCAAGTTTCATTATCAGTTTACTAGGAATGAAACATATACATATATACTTTTTTTTAGATAAGTAGAACCATGAGCAGGTTCAAAGGAAAAATAATTAAGTACTGCAAGCTTCCCAACACTTTATAGAAAGCAGACATTCTTCGTCATTAGCATAAATGATAAACAGGCTGTGAAGTTTATTGACTGCAGAGAGAAATGCCTCTGAGAACCCTGCTCTCTCAAGTTGTTTTTGACAACACCAGGAGGAAACATTTATTTCCTTGCATCTCTGTCAGAGCAGATCTGCTGATTGCATCTGCATGTAGACATGCATGAAAACAACCGAGGGGCTTTCTCTCCCACCGTTTATGGGCGATGCAGGTTGCAGCCCTGAAGCAGTTTTTTTTCTAAACTGCAACTAGAGCCAAAAGGTTTACATTTTTCTACGGAGGGGGAGGCGAGTCTCCCACTGGTTTACGTCACTGAGAAACGAATGTTTCAGACATGGGAATGTTCACTTTAATGACTTTGCTAAAGAGAATGGCAGAGCTGAATAAAGACAGAAGTCAGCAGTAAAACGCTGTTGGGAAAGAAAACTACAACCTGGATGTGTTGTTGTTTACTGTTTTGATCAGGGCTCAAGCTTTTTAGAAAGGTGCTTTAAACTTTACACAGTCCTCAGTGTCTGATGGTGAGGCTTTTCACATTAAAAAACATTATAGAGCGGATGTAGCGCTTTTATTTATTGCTTATTGAGAGCTATTTATTTATTGGTAAAAAGAATTATAACATTTCCTATGAGTAAGTGATGTTTAACTTAGATTACTGGAGTGTTATAAATTATGTTGTTTACACTAATGTAGATGGTACTGTGTCCTGGGATCAACAAATTATCAATTTATGCTCCTAGAATATTTTTTCTTTCCAAAAAGTACTGCAGTACTTCTACAAAACAACAATCCTTAAAGCTTCTACACTTTGAACCAGGGAAGCAATATGGATAAGTAGACGAGGATTGAAGTCTGTGGTTTAAAAGAATATTTTACAGAAAATTTATGATGTGTTTCTAAACTGTTTACCACTCACCATCTGGGGGTTGCATCATCTTCATGCTTATATCATCTGTACACAAAAGAAGCCTAAACAATAACCCTAGTAAGTGTTTGTCTTAAGGAGGAGTTCCTAAGGCCAATATAGACATGAAAAAACATTTACCCGTTACGGATTTGTTCTGAAATAGTTAATCTGAAATAATACGAAATGCAGTTTTCGATGATAATTAATTTTTTTATAAAAGGAAGAAGTTTTCCAAACCAAACTTGTTCATGTGAAAATATAAATAACACTTGGATGTGAAACAACTCCAGTCAAGTATATTTGACCATTGGTACAGAGTCTTAAACATCACAGGAGGTCTGCCTCCGAATGACTAATCCCTTGCTGATTACTCATAAAAAATACAAAGTGAGTTATTCCTTGTTTCTGTTTTTGCTCCAGTAATCACGTCATTGCTCATTTCAGACAAAGGCAGATCAAAAAGGACATGCCGCTGAGTTGAACTTGTTTTAATATTTGTCACATGTTGCATCCTTGCTTCTCGAGGGAGGTCTTAAAAACCAGACTAAATGTTCTTTAAGGACGTTTGGCTAAGGATAATTACATGAAGTTACATGACACCATATTCTGAACAATCCTCAAATCTTACTAGCTGCAGACAAAACCCAGTCACATGTGAGGAGTTTGTGGGATTCAATTAAAATGTTCAATAAAATGAATTTCAGAATATCAAATTAATCACAATTAATTGTATTTTATAATAAAATCATATAGTGATTAAATTAGCGACATTTTTAATTCAAAAACTCTTTTTGCAGCTAAATGATTGAATAGACATATGAGCTCAACAGTGATGTGTTATTTAGATTATTCAATCATCAGATTGGTTCAAAGTGTATTCAACACATTTATATTAAAGTATTTAAGAAACTTCTGATTATTTATGGAGCTTCTTTGAAAAAATACATCTTTAGAAACGTGAATGCTGACATTAGCTGACAGTAACATATTGCATTAAATAGGCTTATGTTAATGCACATATTTGTCAGGAAGCATATAGTTCTGTTGGACAAATCAAATAAATAATATCTAGCTTCACATAATAGTATAAAACGTGTCCAAAGTCAACCTCACTTTCCCTTTTACTGGCTTTGACAGAGTAGGCAACTCTGCCCATGGCTCCTTCTCCCTAACTTACTGCTATTAGCTGTAATTCAGAGATCTGATCCAGATGTGCAGTGACTGTGAGGTCAGAGTCAGCCAGGGGTCAGATCAACATGAGCTCATGAAAGCTACTCAATCATGTCTTCTAAAAAAGTGTTAGACTACATGAAAGAGAAACCCTTTCAGGGCGACGCTGACGGCCAAATACAGAGATAAGGGGGTCTCAGAGCAGTGGAAGAAAGTAGCTGGAAATCCTGGCATTATACACCTTTGTTGTGATGAGATATCTTTTGGCAGGCGTACATCACAGCGAGGAAACAGGGGGAGGTGGTGCACAAATTCGGGCAAGAAAGCAGCTGTTGAAGTTCAGATTTAGAGGGTAGCACTGCAGGAGTATTTATAATGCCAAACAGGATAAAAACAGGGCCCTTCCATGTAGGACATGCTGTATTTAAAGCAAGCTGAGTCCTTTTAACACTCTGGTATTAAAGTACCACACAACATAAATGTAACTAATGTAAAGATACACAAAGAGGAGCTTATTTTCTACAAAAAACCCTATAATAACCCTCACCCTGCAGGCTGACGGCAGCAGACCGAAGCTGGATAAACACTCAAAACTTCTAATTAAAATTTGCAGAAAACAGCTGTGAGGCTCAAAAAGGCAATGTGTCCTCAGAACATGAAAGCAACACCGCCTCTGCTGAAAAAATTATTATTTTACTTAATGCATACATTTTGTGAAAAATAAGGACACAGTGTGTGAATTCACATTGTTTGGAAATCTAAAATTAGTCACCAAGCAGGATATCAGGCATTTATCTTCCATTTCCTAGATAGAAGAACAGCAACTCCACTGAGAGCTTTTTCGCTGCCAAACAGCTGAGTAACGACAGCAAAAGCAGAGGAATTCAGAGACAGAATGCCTCCAGCCTCAAAACAAAGCAGTATATCTTGAAAATATAAACCATTTTTCTATATGGTTTACTGCCTGCTTTTGATTCCAATTGACTGCCACATTTAGGTTTCTAAAAGCTGCATGCGGCCATTGGCTGGCACAATAAACACTCTCTGCTCAAATACTGCAGTAAGCCCAAAATACAAGGCTTTGTCTCCACAGTCAGTGGTTACGGAGAAGTGGGAAATGTCTTTGATGGATGAAATGCTGGATAAGCTAAAAAATACATGCCTGTTGCAAAAGTTTCCATGCATCTGGAACTTTGTCAAATTTTGTCACGTAACCTCAAACTTCTATTTTATTGCAATTTTACGTGATAACAATACAAAGTCGTAAATAACAAAAGCATTTGCATTCACTCCCCTTTACTCTGCTGGCCCAAAATAAAACCAAATGTCTTCAAATTTGATTAGAAGGCATTTGACTGAACAATGTAGGAATATAGGACTTAAGGAAAACATGGTGGTGTACTGGTAAAAGTTTTAATAACAATATGACCTGCAATAAGTAACCATTTAGTGTGAATGTCTTTCTCCTTTAGAGATATTGCAAATATGTAACATGTAGTTTCATAATAGCTTTACAATCTTACCTCCAGTTTATTCTGCATTAAATATCAGGAGTCACCAAATATATTACCAGCACAGAAAGCCAAAACACATGGTACTTATATTTAATGCAGTTCTTTCCACTATTGATATTGTGCACAATGAAATTGTGATGAGAATCATTTTATAATATTTCGTGCTGCACTATCCAGATGTGACATTTAATCACAGTTGCTCTATGAAGTTCTCATAGATTTACTAGAAAACTTTAGTGAATGAATAGCATCATAAAAACTAAGGGTAACAGCAGGCACGTCAGGAAAAGGCTATGGTGAAGTTTAAAACAGAGTTAGGTTATAAACAACATCTTAGATTATGACTTTATTTCACAGAGACCTCAGGGTTTCATCCAGTGTATTATAAGCCTGGTGGGCCACCAGGCCTTACTTGTGCCCCCACTAGGCTTAGCATTGCTTATTCATTTAAGTTTCTTTTTTATTTTTGCATTTTTAAGACTTTAGTTGGTGTTCACATAATCATCTTCCAATCTTCCATTAACACATAATTATCAAGTGATATTGTCAAGTTTCCTGTCAACTTTAAATATTTTTTAACACAAAAACACGGTGGGCTGCTGGGTGAATGACTGCCCTAGCGCCCAACCTTAGCAGGTTTTCTGGGGGAAATCTTGGACCTATTCAACCATCACTCACAAAAAATAGAAGAAACAGCATCGCACAACCACAACAACCAACAGGCTCAACTGAAAGCCATTAAAGGTTGCTGTAAGCCAGGTAGTGGACAGAGCAAACGTCTGGAATAAGGTGATCTGGACAGTAATGGCAGCAACATGCTGTCCCAGTCCTGAAATCTGGTGGTGGCAGCATTATAGTGTGCACAGTTTTTTACACCTGGAAGAAAATTAACATAGGGCAGTCCTGGAAGATAATCTATTAGAGGTTTCACTTTCTGGTAGAACAATGACTATAGAGTATATAGGGAGAGATACAATTAAATGGTTTCGATCATATCAGGTCAATGTATTAAAATGACAGAGTCAAAAATTAGACCTAAATCAAATTTGGATTGAAATTTGATGCTCACAGATTCCCTCCACTCAATTAGAGTCAGGCTGAACTAATAAACAAACAAGAAAGACAGTCTCTCAATGAGCAAAGCTGGTAGAGAAATACTCCAAAAGATTGCAGCTGCAATTTTAGCATAAAGTTATTTTATAAAAATATATTAATTGTAAATAAGTTGACAGGCTATTCATCATTTTCTTTCCACATAACTGTTCTACGCTACTCTGTGTTGGTGCATTATGTAATATCCCAATAAAAACATGTGATGTTTGTGATTATGCAATAGAAAGTGGAAAATGTGTGCATACTTTTACACGGTACAGCACAGCAAAGACAGAAAGCAAACACCACAAAAGCAAACATCACAAAAACTAAAGAACTGTGCAATCAACAAACGCATCAGCCCAGTGCTCCTAGCGCTGAATTGCATCCAGCTGACAGTAGGACGGGGAACTGGGCTCATCCCAGAAAAGTCAATACAGCTTGGTGTAAAGAGTGGAGGCTGTCAATCCTGGGTCCACATAGAAAAAAATTGTGATCGATCACATCACGCTAGGTGAAAACAGGATCACCGAGGAGGTTCATCATGCCTGAGGATGTAACTAAAATGTTGCAGTCTTTAACAGATAGCGTGTCAAAGTTCAAGAGTTTCTGACCTGAGCTTTAGGGTCTGCGTGTTCTCTACATGTCACACTGAGCAATAAATCGTTATCTTCATGCTTAGATGCTGCCTTACCATCCTCCTTCATATATAGAAGGACTTTAAAATAATACTTTACCATTCCACAAAATTAACTTCCAGTCGTAAGACTTTTAGCGGTATATTCAGTCAGAGCAAATGTAAAGATTCACTTTTAAAAACAAAATCTTTTCTTATGACCTATTGTAACCTCTTCCATTTGGATTTAGACATCTTCTGCAGAGGACAGAGGCTAACTTTTGAAGCTGGAGAGTGAGGAGAAAAACAAATCACTCACGGAACATTTTATATTTTGTTTGGACTGCAACAAATGGCTTACATTCATTGCGAGGCTCTGTCAAAGCCAAACCTGTTTATTATGGGGACTAAAGTCTATTCAGGAGCCTGAAATGGGATGTAAACAAAAATGGTGGTTTAAATTAAATGCCACATTTCTAACCAGCTACTTTTAGCATGTTTTGCTCATACAGCTAAAAAAAAAAACACATTATAAGTATATTCACTGCTAAACAAAGGATACATCTCCTTTGTTGCCATCTAATTTATTAGATGCAACAAAAATTCAAGCAAATGCACTCAGTTTGTCTCTGTTAAATGTCACGCAACCGACAAAGAAGGACATTTTCTTGTGTTTAAACAAAATGATATCAAGCAGATGGAGGCGTTTTCTCTGCTTGTGCCCCACAGCGGTCAGACCACAGTTCAAGTCACTGGTGAAGCTAAACAGATGCCTGGCAATCAAAAACATTTTCCACCCAATCCCCGATTTTGTCTGCACAGATGTGTGGGAGACTTTAGCTGGTATGATAATGGAAATGCTCAAAAAAGCCAAATTTTACAGCTATGATATATTTTTATTAGAAAAAAAAGGAGTTTCTAACCCAGTCAATCACTGAAAACTCAACAAGTACAATGCATTGATACTCATTTGATTGGATTCCTGATTTTAGCTCAAATCTTCCTTTTTTTAAATAAGAGCTTCTATGATCTTTAAGAAGGAGAGTTGTGCTGTGATGACAGCAGACTCATTGTAACAAATGTCTAAATTAATTTGGGGGAAAAAAAACATAAATTTATTAGTGCGTTTTCCATTTGGACTCAAAAGCACAATTCATAGGATGCCTGGACAAAGTTGCTTCCAACTCAGTGTGATCCTTATCTTGTGTGATAAGGATCACACAAGATCCTTATGTGAAAATAATAATAGATAGTTAATACATAGGAGTTAAAATGAAGAATTACATAACCAAAAATTAAAGTGTTATCAAACAAAGCAAATCATTTTAAGTGTTTGTAAGAATCCTAGCTTTTGATGCTGACATTATTTTACTTGGCACACAAAATTAAATTACTTCACAAAAACAGTAAACTTACCAAGGTTAAAAATATTAACCTCTCTCTAACTTTTTCCCATTAGACACTAAAACAACCCCTGTTGAGCACTGAAAGCATAACTTTATGCGATGCATAAAGTTTGTGAAATCAAGTTAAAATTAAACATTTTCTCTAAGTTAGAAAATCAGTTCAGACTATTAAAAGATTGCTGATAGAAAGGAGCAGAATGGTGAATTAAATAACCAAAGTATTTTCAAGTGTTAAGAATAGGAGCAAGAAGTTTCATAAATAACTTCAAAAGAGAGATACAGACAGCAGAACAAGCCTGGCAGAAATAAAGCGAAAGATGTTAGAAAGAGAACTGGTGAGAATTGTCTCTAAAGCTCACAGAACTGCCAAGATACTGAGTGACTCAGACAAGTTAGGAATTGTACTCACAAAGATGACAATCACTACAGCTCTGCACAAGAATAGGCTTTAAGGTTACAAACAAAAAACATAAAATTTTGCAGGACAGACCCTCAATTCAAACTAAAGTATACTAAAGACAGTCTGTAGAATATTTTTGCATGTCCTTTTAGTTTTTGTGCAAAAAGTCTGTTTTTAAGTGCAAAGGGAAAAAATGGAAACATCCATGGAAAGTGTTTCCAAAGATGTGTTAAAAATCTTTTGCTGTGTTTAATAGCACTTAATAATACTTTTACAACTATAAAATTTTCATAGGGCACTATTAATCTTGTCATTAACTTGTTATGTGCTACATAACTGCCTTTAGTGCAGGCCAAAACATTTAGAAAGCTCACAATTTAGAGTCATTTTAAGGAAATGTGATCAAAGTTAACCATATTTCAGCTGTGAAAACATAAAATCTGGAGTTGTTGAGGTGGTGAGGCCTTAGTCCTCGCTGAGGCTGTCACAGGGTTGAGTCCCGGCCTCATGACCTTTGCTGCATGTCTTCTTCTCCCTCTTTCATTACCCACTTTCCTGTCTGACCACTCTCAAATAAAGGCCACTAGAGCCAATAAAACCTTTGAAAAAATTTTCCATTATTGTTATATTGTTAGTCAAATACAATGGCTAATACAGCTGAACCACATTAGCTCTTCAATTAACTGAAAAATATAAGTTTTACAGAATTCCATGAGCAACCCCGAATGAAGGAATGTTTTCCTTTTGGTTGCACATACTGAGATTAAAAAACGCTGATATGTTTGTACTGTCTAGACACAAATCAGATTAGATCACTTGAAAAAAAAACAAAACACACACGCACACATTTTAGGGACTTGTGTTATGAAAGTCTGTTTAAAGTACCTAATCCAATTTTTATGTTCTGGCACCTGGAACTATTCTTAGTTGCAGACTTATATTTAAGAATAGTGAGGAATTTAAGAAAAAAAGAATAAAGTGTGAAATTCCAATACTACTAATAATTTGTGTTGCATAAAACAAGCGTGGAGAAAAACAATGACTTTGAGTCCAGATCTCAGCAGCCATAAACTCCTTCACCACTATGCCTCACGCTCCAAGCTCCAAGTGGCTCTCCAAACAGGATAACCACAAAATGGCTGTGTGGTTCCATCTAACACATAGACCTGACTTGGCTATATCTGATCTGCATGCCTTTAAACAAACAGTAGTACTTTTTTTCACGCTTTACTGCTCTGAAGTCAGAGAAAGTCTTTAGTGCATGTTTTCTTATGAGCAGCAGATGAAAAAGACTTTTCTGACCACAAAAATTTCTAGACCTCAATTGGGATAAAGCCCAAAACTTTTACATTCTGCAGCGTAAAAAAACCACTACAACGAAGGCAGCCGAGTAAGTTTAACCACATGAACATCTAAGTTAAGGAGAGTTGAATGCTGCCTGCTGCTATGTTGTAATAAAATAATAAATTTCACTGTGGAGAAAGAAAAGGCTAGCGTTTCAAGAGGCAACTCTACAAAAGCCCCAAAGAGGACAAACTTCAGTGCATTTTGAAAATATTTGACTAGTAAAGTGAACTCTGAAGCAAACACTTTTAGAGGATGAATACATAAAGCAACCTGTATTAGTCATAGTCACGTAGTTACATGTGTGATTGTGAGAGTTTCCATTTTCTGCATCATGACTTATAGGAACAGATTTTGCCAAAGTGGCTTACAATAGACAGGTATGCACAGTCATTTATCACACTTATGATGCCGAAAAGAGCATTTATACAGCAAACTCTGCACTGGTGGTGCTCTGCTTTACTGTGGCAGCACCTGTGCAAATATGACCTTTAAAAAAGACATCGGAAGCCTTTCGCAGCCTCATTATGGCGAAATTTAACAAGACTGACAGAAAAAACTTTTTATATTGTGTCAATAAAGAGCAGGCGTGATGTCTAGGTACTATACTAAAAAAAAAGATCCAGATTATATACAGAAATATACATTCACGATCTGTAGACGGCAGGTTGCAGATCAATCAGTGGCAGCACAAAGTTAAGGAAAACCAGAAATGCAAGGTGAAGGACCAGGAGATTAAAAGGGGTTGTAGTCCAGTAAGTACAAAAGTACAAACAAAATTGGTATTTAAATTGATTAATAAAAGCATATTGAGGATGGTCATGTGTATTTAGTTAGCTAAACAGATTCAGGTCAGCAGGTGGAGAGCAAAAGTTAAATAAAATGTGAACAAACAGAATGTAAGAAACTAATAAAATCCAAACCTGAACACAAAAGCCACACGCAATGACAAACAAACTACGGCTCATCAAACTTATTCCTTTTAGCATTTGATGTATGTTTTTATATTTTGTGAAAGGAAACAGCAGAAAGAACAGTTGAGCCTTCGGAGACTTCACTTGAGCAACTCAAACTTTTACTCTGGGCATCTCCTTTGAGGACTTATCCACATGAGTGTTTCCCAAAATATGAGTTTCTTGAAATGTTTTCATTCACACAGGAACACAGAAAATGCAGCAAAAGGGAGCAGTATTCATGTCAGAGATTTAATATTGCCATAAATACTGGTGCGTACACACTGAAGTTTGCACAAGGGGCAACAGGCATAGGTGAGCCTGCAGTTGGACTGTGACATCACCGTCTCAAAAAACTTGTTTATTGTATGCAGGAATGAAATGGGTCTGGTTGCCTTTCCATGTCAGGTTAGATTTACCCTAAAAACTGTAAAATGAGCTTTTCCTCTGGTTGCATAACTGAGTTTGCTGCCTTTAATTGTCTGACTATCCACAAATGCTCTGTATGTATTTCAGCTTCTGTGTATTCACACAACACGCCATGGGAGACTTCACTTGAGCAACCCAAACTTTTACAGTCTGCGCTACTTTAGGGAAAAGTAAAAATATTTTGTCTCAGGTCAGATCTGCTGTGATCACAAGAGGCACAATAAACAGAGATGCATTAAACATAAAACTTCCTGGAACAGCACCACCGAGAGGCCTATCAGATTAAGAGTAAAAACCCTGGATGTCCAATCCCCTCTGGCATCTGAAGGCAGTTCAGGGCCTTTGATCCTGCAGTAGCTGAACTGCAGTAAAAAGAGCTGCAGGCAGATGCAAGGACTACTGCAGCCCATGAGAGAAGGGTTGCACCCCCACTTCTTTTTATCCATCCATCCATTTTCTGTTCACCCTTGTCCCATAATGGGGTCGGGAGGGTTGCTGGTGCCTATCTCTAGCTACGTTCCGGGTGAGAGGAAGGGAGGAAGCCGGAGTACCCGGAGAGAACCCACGCATGCACAGGGAGAACATGCAAACTCCGTGCAGAAAGACCCCGGGCCGGGAATTGAACACAGAACCATCTTGCTGCAAGGCAACAGCTCTACCAACTGCGCCACTGTGCAGCCCCACTTCTTTTTATGAACAAAACAAATATGTTTGTTTTGTTCATCAGAAAAATAGAATATTTGAATACCAGATGATGTAGATGTTGATCACTGTGCATCAACTTCTAACAATCCCAGTGGCAGTATTGAAACTGGCAGAAACTGTATAATACTGGAATGGCAAGTACTGCATGCAAGTCTTTTATTTTCACAAATACTATAAGGTTACCCTCTAACAAACACATTATACAAGTGTTCATTAAGGCTTTGACTTTTTGACATCTTAAATGGGACTTCTGGCTTTTTTCAAACAATAACTTCTTGTCACTGTTCATGAAGAGCAGATTTGTGGAGTACATGACTTAATAGTGAACCCACCTGTGCAGGGTTTACTTAATAGTAAAGCTGTGGGTCTCTGCAGCTCCTCCATCGCTTTGGAAGAGCTGCATTTTGTGTTTTTCGTGTTGGTCGATCTCATACAAAGTACATTGGCAGAAGAGTGGGAGATGTGAGTTGTGAAATGCTGTAGATGGCCTTGTTTTGGGTATGTTGGTATGGATCAGTCAAGTGAGAGGAGAACTGGTGGGATCCACATAGACATGCCTGCATCTCCTTAGCTCATAAAGACATCAGCTCACAAGGGTGCCCAAAACAATCTGCTCCAACATTAAAGACACTTCTTCCTCAGGCAGATGTTAAAGACATCACATCCTCTTCACACAGATTAGTTCTATTTTTACAGCTGGCTAGGCATCTGGACTTGACTATCCTCAAGTCTAGACATGAGGAGAGCAGGCTTTTATGACTAGGTCAGCTCTGCTTTTAATCTTTCTGTTCCTTTTCAGAAAAAGGGAGACTCTGTTTGCCTATAAACAGTAAGAAGACTGATAGTCTGTTGCTGTTTGTGAGAGTCATCAACCCAGTGTATGAAAGTGATCCACAGCCAGCAGCAAGGAGAAGTCATCTGGTCTCAGATACACGTGAAGGAGAAGATGGTAGATTTCCAGGCAAACTCCGAGTGGGTTAAAGTGTCACTTGAACGGCTTCTGTTAATCCTTTACATGCTGTGCAAATGTTCCAGTCACTAACTCAGACCTGACATGCAACTGGCCAGAGTCTGAAGCTGACATTTTTGGCTCTCCTCCATTGTCACTGCCAGGTTTGGACACAAAAGTACAACCACAACATTTTTCTTCTTTCCCACAAAACACGAAAACAAAAACATGCAATTAACCAAATCAGCTCTTTCTACATAAAACCACATGTAGGAAGACACATAAGAGTGTGAAACTATTCCTGTTCTCAGTAAACACTGCTATGTTTTTGCGCTCCTTTGGCAAAAAACACACAAACAAAAAAAAAGATTTACACACTAGTAAATTTCTCCTGTCTTATCTCTCTGAAATCGTTCCCATGGCTTGAACTCAACAGAAGGCAGGGCTGAAGCTCATGGTAAGCTTTGTTTTGTAAATGTGTGTGAGGAGAGAGCAATCAGCTGGCTGTGGTGTGTGCTGAGGATTGGAAAACAGAGAAAGACATCTGCAAACATTTGTTCCATAGTAGTGAAGCAAGTGTATAAAGTGGTACGATATGTAGAATCAATCTGTTGTGATTCATCCACTGAGTGCATAATTAAGAGAGTACTGGTTTTGATTAAATTCAAATGCATTCAGGATGTTCAAAGTAGATTAAAGCTGCAGTGCGGTGAAAAACTATTTGCCCCCTTACACAGACTTTGTATGTCGTTGCTTCTTCACACTCAAATGTTTTAATTACTCAAACAAAGTTTATGTCTAGATAAATATAAGCAGTGTAAATATAAACAGGAGTTTTCAAATTATTTTATTCTCCAAGGGAAAAAGATATCCAAACCAACCTATGTTAAAAAGTATTTGTCATTAAACCTGGCCTGAAACCCGGGTATAGTGACAGACTCAGACTTGAACCTTCTGAACCACGTAAAAACAACTACAAAGTCGGCCTTCTATCACCTGAAGAGCATCTCCAGGATTAGAGGACTAATGTCTCAGCAGGTTCTAGAGAAACTCATCCATGTGTTTATCTTTAGTCGAATTGATTACTGAAACGGTATCTTCACAGATCTGCCTAAAAAAAAAAAAATCAAACAGCTGCAGCTGATCCAGAACGCTGCTGCTCACGTTCTGACTAAAACCAGGAAGACAGAGCACATTACCCAGTTCTACAGTCCCTAAGCTGGCTCCCCGTAGCTCAGAGAATAGACTATAAAATAATGTTGTTAGTTTACAAAACACTGAACGGGTTAGCACCACAAGACATTAAAGATCTGCTGCTGCTGTTGTATCGACGTTGCAGATATCTCAGGCCTTCTGGTTCTGGTTCTGCTCTTTCCTCTTTTATTTAATCAGTCACTGAAAGAATTACTAATAATGCTGGGGGAGAATCAACATATTGTTTTTTTCTTTGTGTTCTGTTTTGGCAGCAGTAATTTTCACCTTGAATCTTTCCCATGGAAGATATTTTTGTCTCTACTTGTTGAATCAGGAACATTGACCTTAATTGAAGAAAGTTAGGTCTGTGGTGCTTTAGATGAGTGTTTCCCAACCCTGGTCCTCCAGGCACACTGCCCTGCATGCTTTAGATGTTACCTTGCTTTAGCACAGGTGATTTCAATTGACCAGTGTTTGCTGAACTGCAATCAGCTGAATCAGGCGTATTAAAACAGAGAAATATCTAAAACATGCAGGGCAGTGTGCCTGGAGGACCAGGGTTGGGAGACACTGCGTTAGATGATGCTTTATGTCACAGGTGTCAAACTCCAGCCTTGGAGGGCCACTGCCCTACAACTTTTAGATGTGCCTCTGCTGCACCACACCTGAATAGAATAATTAGGTTATTAGGGCAGCTCTAGAGAAGCTATCTACACAAGAAGGAGGTAATTAAGCCATTTCATTCCAGTGTTTTGTACCTGTGGCACATCTAAAAACTGCAGGACAGCAGCCCTTGAGGAATGGAGTTTGACACCCCTGCTTTATGTTCTTTTATTACCTCTTGGATGAATCATCAGTTCACTCTTGAAGTCATTTTAGTAGTGTGGACACTTTCATTGCTGTTCCTCATTTTCTCCATTTTAGAATAAAGGCTTTCACTGTGGTTCGCTGGACCTATTAGTGACTTTGTTCCTGAACGTTTTCAGACTGGGGAATACTGTGTTGTGTTTTGAGATATTTTAGCCCATTTCCTGTTGTCAGGCTTTGTTTAAGTGAACTTGACTGCACAGATGCGGCAGCAATCTGCATGTGGCTGATTAAATTTAGCCAGTGGAAGTTCATCAAAATTAAATCATGATTTAAGGGGAATTAAAGTAGTTAGTGGAAGGTTTTCCACTTTTTCGAGATTCAATAACAAGGTAACAAGTCCAGGAGGAAACGCAGGGATCCCAGTAACATCCCAGTAACTCATTCTGGGAATCCTGTTTATTTTTAACTAAAACTACTAACCTACTTGTTGTGTGCACTCAAATTTTCTTTGTCTGATAAGTTGTTGTTTTTGCTTTTTTCAATGATTTGAAACATTTTATGTAGTAAAAACAATAAAATAAAAATAAAAACAGGAAAAAAAAGTCTATAAAAGTCACTTCACTTTGCTGTGTGTTCTGGGTTTATAGTTGTTCTGGCAGCAGGCAAGCAACAAGTGATGTGCTCTTCTGGGTCTCTACATCACTTTTCTGAGCAGCAGGAACAGCTGATCACGAACCAAAGGAATTAAGACAACAATAGCTCCCACTCAGTCGCCTCCTTACCTTCTGATAAGCCAGCTGAAGATAGTTGTAGGGGATCCTCCTGTTGAAGTCCTGTATGACCTCATCGCTGACCTTATGCACGGACTGGGTGCCAAGCTTCGTCTCAATGCATGAGTTCATGCACGCAGCCCTGCGCAGCACCACGTCGAAGAAGCGCAGGTCTGAGAAGGTTTCATGAAACGGGTGCTGGTCCTGGCACCTCAGCCGGCATCGGACCCGGGTGCGCCGGACTTCCCTGTGGCTGCTGAGCGCTCCCTCCATGTGGCGCACCACGCTCTCATAGTCGCCGCCGTAGAAAGCCTTCACAGCGCTATCATACAACAGGTCGACCGGCTCCAGAAAGGCAGCTGAGCAGAGCAGCAAGTCGCTGAACAGCAGGAACACAGACAGGATCACCAGCGGACACAAGTTTCCATCCATCCTCTGCTTCGGTTCGGGCGGAGAGCAGCAGGAGACGGCTGGAGACTCATCCAAAGCAATCAGCGCAGCCTCGGTTTACAGTCCATTTACAGGCTTCCTCATAGATCCATTCAGCACGGGAGCAGGGGCGGAAATATTGGCAGTGGACCGGGAACACACATGTTAAGACCCCTCATTTGCTCCGTAAACTCCTCCCTCCACCGGGCCCCCTGTGAGATGAATGGCTAGCGCACAATCAGGGCTGCTGACCAGCAGACAGGCCAGATGGTGGGAGGCAGAGGAATCCTGCGGGGTGGGCGGATAAACACAATCCCATCACTGACATACCAGCAGACATTTATATAACTAAATATTAGAAAATCTATTTACACATCGATAAGTGAGCTTTTTGTTTTCAAAATATCTATATAAATTTGAATCCTGTTTTTTTTTTCCCACATAACTTTTCCTTCAGAAGTCATATGATTAATAAATGGAGTCCTTCTGTGGCTGATTTAATCTAAGCATAAACACAGCTGTTCTTTCAAGGGATGTTTAGAGAACATTAGTGAACAAACAGCATCATGACGACCAGGAAACACAGTTTGAAAGGTCAAGGATGAAGTCGTAGAGAATTTTAAACCCAATTGATGTGTTACAATGGTCCAGTCAAAGTCCAGACGTAATGTTTAGTTTGTGGCACAACTTGAAAATCACTTCTTGTAAATACTCTCCAGTTAGTCTAACAGTTTAGCCAAAAGTCTTGGTAATATAATTGCAGCAAAATGTGGCTTAACAGTTTTTCAAGGAATTATAAGTAAACCACTTAGACTTTCTACCAGCCTTCAAGAAATGCTTAAAGACCATTGTCTTACATAACTCGCCATTCAGCAACTTATGAAACACAGAGTTTGCAATCTAGCTCAAAGCAAAATTATGACCCGAAACTATTTAAAAATACCGTGTTTCTTAGCATGCGTGTCTTGTATTTCAGACCTTCTGTCGTTTTGTTGCTCCTATTTATTGAATTAATTTACAAGGACACACTGAACGAAGTTTATTCTGGACATTTATATTGTCCAGAATAAGCTTCAAGGGAAACTGCGTTCACATGGTTTTCTGCTTCACACACTTGTCCAATAATGGGACAATGTCTCCCTCAGGCGGTCAAAGCAGGGATATGCAAGTTTCGTAACACCATTACTTAAATACATGTTTCTGTCAGTACAAATATTGGGTCTTAATTGTAAACAATTCATAATCTCCATATATAAAGGCTATTTGTAATTGTAACAAAATCTATTGATATTGAAACCACATGTTGTTGTACAACAGTAAGGTGGGTAAAGTAAACAAAAACCACTTTATATTCAAACAAGAGTGAATATAAATTATTTTACTTAAAAAGTAATTTCCCAATTTTTTTAAGTTGTAAAATTACTGAGTGTCTGAAATATTTCACTCAGTCAAAAGTTAATTATTTTCAGTAATTCAGTTCATAAAGTGAAACATTAATCACCTACTGAAGTTTTCAAGAATTTATTTGTGAATATTATTTTGATTTCCTGCGTACAGCTATTGAAGACACATTATTTAGGATTAAAATATTACATCAGATCAAAAGAAAACACATTTATTCAATATGACATATCATTTTGATGAAACGTATGTTTAAATCTGTTTAAAGGTATTTCAGTCTGACAAATGAGTCTGATCAGCAGGAATCGATGATTACACTGAAGGTCATGCTATTTACGTCTACCTCACTCTTTTATCCTTTTTTATCATTTGGAAGCAGATTTTAAACTCCACCACATGATGATCCAACCACTAGGTGGCAGTGAAGCAAATCAATACTTTTTTCATGTTAAAATGGCATTTACTGCACATTTATTCATTCTTAGGAATGAAATAAACATAGATAGACCATCTTAAATCAAATATTGTAGAAAAACTGCAACATAACGTTATAAAAGTCTGTCACATGATTGTCCTTAAACACACGTGATCTGGAAGGAAATTATTATTATTATTATTTTCTATTTAACACAAACATTCAGAGAAAGAGAAAGAAAACAATTTTCCTTTATGACCCAACATATACAAGTGTGTTTTTATAATAGATGAACATTATGTTCTACATATTGATATTTCATAATCTATAATCAATATAGTCAATATGTGCGTCATAGGTACACAACATTTGTGAGAGAAAATGTAAAAACATGTAGAATCCTATACTGAAATGTAACTTCATATTTGATATATTTTCTCTGTTGAAGTTAATTTGTTTTGGGTAATTGCACTCAGACTGGAATGCTGAGATAAACAGAGCCTAAGTGGTATTTCTATTGTGATTATGTTGTTTTTGAACAAAACTTTATTTTTTTTTTCACATGTTTTAGAGACTTGGACAGTTTTGAATGACCTCACTTTGTACACAATAAAAGACGACATCAGGGTTTTTTTTTTTACATCATTAAAAAAAACACAGCAAGAAGAAAATGACATTGATATCACGCAGCACATCATTTTAGCCCATGATTTTCTTCCTGCTGTGCCCACTGCTTCTTGGAAATCAGGAAGGGCTGACCATAATCAGACTCCGTCAAGGAGAGGGCCAGTCCTGTGAAACACAGCCTATCTGCTGAAAGCACAACAAGGCAACTGAGTTCTGTTATTTTAGCAAAGACATTACAGCATTTCTCTCAACTGAGAGTAGAAGCATATTTGAAGAGACCTGAAATGAATTGTAATTAAATCGCAAGTTCTAATTTCACCAAGGAGGATATTGATGAATCCATTACACTGCTAAATATAAATTTCAAGTTGAATTTTGTTTCCCAGAGTTCTGTTTTCGTTCTAAATTTTTCTTTTTATGTTCTACAAAAATGTGATAATTTCAATCTTTTACTGCAACTTTCTGGAAGTCAAACATTTCAGAGATCGTTTTTCTTTACAACTGTTTTTCAGTCTTCTGTGTTTTCTGATAGGAAGGCAAATCGAAACTAGGTCATGCAGATAGATTTGTTCTTCCTCCGATAGCCCCACTCATTTGGATGCTGATAACATGAAGTATGAAGATGTTGAAGTGACAATACAAATTACAGGAAGGAAATTGTCTCAGTGTGGGAAAAGCTCTGACTGCTGGTACATGATTTCTTCGCACGTTCATTGCTGCTTTTCGTTTACCAAAAGGTTACATATTTGCCACTCTAGAGCACCATCTTAACTTATGAAATGTTATTTAAGAAAAGCTTCATTTCCTTTAAAAAAAATACTGAATGCAAAATAATTACACATTTATTTTAAATGGATCTCATGCAAAAAAGTAAAAGAAAACATTAAACCAATTAATAAACCTATCAGTTCATGTCAAATAATGCCTAAATGGCAAAATATGGGACATGTTACATTTAAATCTACCTGTTTATAACAAGGCCCTGCTTTGATTCCTGCAAATTCATGGTAAACATTCTAAGATATCACTGCAAAAAATGTTTTTTTTTTATATATATAAACTGACAAAACAGCCATAAATATAATCAAGTTCTTCTTTATTGCTGAATAAGTACAAAATAAAGAAGCGATTAGAGTGTAATGCAAGACCATATCCATCATCATATTTATTCTATTATAAGCACATTTAGGCTTTCCTTGAAATATTTATGTTTTCTGCATTGGCTTTAAAAAACAATTTTCACTTAAACCACTGTGCTGAAAACAAGATAAAAACAATCATAAAAAATAGTTTTATTTTTAAACTGGGTAGCTTTTCATGCTGATATACAGAGTAATGTAGTGCTTAAATATTAGAAACATCCATGTACAAGAGTAATAATATAAAACTATGAGACATTAACAAATGCAGAACATATTGACAGTGTGACATCAGTGTGAGGCTGAACAGAAGGTATAGCAAACTTTACAAAACATCAAGGAAACAGGAGAACGGTGGAGCGAATCCATACGATTGTACAAAATGTCATCATATTAAAATCAACTTATAGAAAACTTTCAATACTGTGTTTCTTTTTTTTACATTTATACATTTGAAAATGGGACACAACGCATAGTTATCCCACCATGAGGCGTGGAGTCCATACTTCTCTTCTAGACGTAATTGGACTTTGCAGTGGAGAGAAGCTGATTGGTGCTTATGGACTCTGATGACCCACTGAACCCCCAACATCTGCGTAAGCTCAGGATCACTCCACCAAGCGCAGTGAAGAATCCACCCGCCCAGCTGACGAACACTGCATGACCAAATTCTCTGCTGCAAAGACACACACACACACATACACTTTTAGGTACACATTTGCTTATCATGTGACTGCTTTTGTTTGTGCTTTCTATGTGGGTCAGTTACTCTTCTCTTGTACTTACTTTTGGAGTCGATGTGCCTTTTGGTTGACCTCAACCATCCTACTGACGTACCAGGAGGTAACGATGATGGTCAAGACACCTGAGTTAAGAAAATATTGTTAAAATGTCTTATCTGCAATCAAGTCTGTGCTTAATTTCACCTTGTGCTCTGTGCTCTCACCTTGTTGGTCCTGATTTTAGCTTTTAAATGTCAACATTCAGTAGTAATCACTACCTTAAAATGCCGTTCGACTTTCCTTACACTCACGGTGTCCCTGTGTAGTGATATATTAATTGTCTTGCATTCATTTGCAACATCTAATATCAGCTCATTTAAATCTTACACTCCTCCATACACAAACAAACACAAACATAGTTCCCTGATAGTCTAATATGCAAAAGAAAAGTTTTTCAAATAACTCAGCAGGTACATTAAGACCTAAATGAATAGGGATCTAATATCCATACATATCAGATTACATTTAAATCTGTTCATTGCTGAATAGCCAACTACAAGTTTAATCAATCTAGTGCTGCTTATTAGACACTAAAATTAGTTACTTTGAACAGCAGCAGTGTTAGAGCCATAATTTCATATAGTGCACAGCACCAAAGTGCATCCACCCACCGTCCACTGGAAATATAAGTTATTTTATACATTTTATTCACAGTCAGTGCTCTAATTGGTCCTTCTGACCCAAGTCCATGCCGCCCTAATCACGGAGCCGTTTTATCCTTTTCAAAAACCTCCAGTACACAGAACAAACAAATTACCAGCAACTAACATATTCAATATTTACCAGTAAAAAGTTGCAACTGCTGACCACTGGTGTAAATTAGTTACTTATTATCAAGTTGTTATTATTAAGTGATAACCACAGTGATAACAAATTTCCAAGGACATTTGAAAAATAATAATTGACAAAGAGAGGCACCAATCAGCGAAGTACAATATCATTACCTTCCTAAAATAATGGCTAAAATATAGATTTTTTTCTTTGTCAAAATGATTTTGACAAAAAAAAATCACTACATTTTTCCTTCCAATAGATTTTTTTTTTAGGCAGATGACGATATATTTGTTTAAATAAACAAGATATTCAGTCATGTTATTCCTACCAGCGACTATGAACAGCCCTCCACCGCAGACAGCTGCTTTGACTTTGCTCTCTGGCATGGCATCGATGAAGCGAGTGCACTTCATTCCCAGTATGGAGACTATCAGCGCTATGGCGGAGAGGAAGAGGCTGACCAGAATCAGTGCTCTAGTGACCTGGACCTCAACTGCAGGATCACAAAGCAGAAAGCTTAAAGCAGGTTACTTTAAGTGGAATATCTCATAGATAAGCGCTGAAACTTACTTGGGAGTTTCAGTAGATACTTGTAATTTTCGCAGGTGGCCCTCTCAGAGGTGCCGCTGCAGGACATCCACAGACCGTCATAGATACGGTATTTTGCTTGAGTCTCCTTTCCCCACTCGACCATGAAAGTAGCGGCAATAGTTGCAGAGACTCCAACTAAGGAGAGGAGAAAACCAATGATCTGCAGTCCAGAGCTGGCCATCCTGTCCAGGAAAAAGCGCAGCGGATGAGTTCAACAGACTGAAAAATGTTAAAGTAAAGTAAAAGTCAGTGGTCGCTTATTGACCGCTGTCTCTGCCTCCTAAAAGACGCTTTAATTGCTGCGCTCAGCGGACACCTCTATTTAAAGTCCCGGACTCGTGACGCATAAGGGGCTCATACTCCACTGCTGATTGGAGGTAAATGTGTCATCCGAAAGTTTCATCAAATAAAATGATGGATGATGTGGAAAATGCGCAGACGCTATTGAAAATTCACTTGTAAGTTCATTCAGAATGCATGACTGCAAATAAAGACGTTATAAAGAAAACCACGGTAAAAGGGAACTGTACGAAAAGTATAATAGCCTGAGTGAGAAACTCATACATTAAAGACACATTAATGCCCAAATGTAAAACAAATTAAAAGTAAAATAATGCTTGTTTTACATTTTGTAAAGTGAACATGTGCTGCCACAATTTAAACAACTGAATTGAATTCGGTTTCTGAACATATTTGTTCCAAAATTGAGGAGCATTAACACTAATCGGCTTTTCTCACTTCTACAAATTTGTTCTCTAAAAATTATCCTTCACAAACAGGAAGCAATGCTTTGTTTGATGTTGATATTTACAGGTTTAAATCAAAAACATCAACAGGTTTCTGGGAGCATTTATCTCCACTGAGTAATTAGGCACCAATTTTAACACTGAATTTTGTCCAAAAACAACAACTTTTGTCTCGTCTGCACTAAGGCGGAGGAACTTCTGACTAGTCCACTCACTGGCCTTATGCACACACTTACTCATCGGCTGTATGGGAATTAAGTCATTTCAAAGTTCAAAGCTAAGTTCAAATCTATAAAGTTGCATGCCATCAGCAAAGATTTGGCAAGACATGTTTTGATTTTCCAAACCACTAAAAATGACCTGAGAATGAGGCCCTGTAGAACCTCAAATGTGATATTTATTTGCTCAAATTTAGAATTACCAAATGAAACTAAATAGTTACGCTCCTTTTTTGTCTATCAATCAGTCTGTCTGGGAAATAAAATAAATAACAACTATAAATGTTCTTTCTGTTAATTTACAGAAGAGAGTTAGCTTCAGTAACAACTGGTCTATTTTATTTTCGTCTGACCCAAATGATTGACATAACAGTGTGTGAGTTACCCTGCCTACATCACACATGTAGCTTTTTTAGGGATAAATGATGTATTGTTTTGAGAAGTCTATCTATATTGCGGACCTATAGACATGTCTTTATCTTACAGGTAAATCCTCTGGAGCAAAACACCTGTTGAAACATGTAGGAGATTTTTAGTTGTTATCACTTTCTGAGTTCTCATGATCACATTAGAGGAACGATGTCAGTCAGATCTAGAGCAGAAATTACAGGATTCACAAAAGTACTACCAGATTTTTAGTTTTTCCTATAGAAGTTTTGGTTAAAAGCTATTGGTGTAGGGTATGAAATCAGATTGTAGTTTTAGACTTTGCCTTTCCTTCCTTTTTTCATGAAAAGCCATTGGTAGCTTTAAGATATGTATTGAGTCCACAAAGTCATAAAATTCAATTCATTTTAAGTTGAAAAACAATTATTACTGCTCTTCTTTGCAAAAAAAAAAATTAAAATAAATTGAATTTGAATACTTTACAGGATTCCATCAGACTTCTACACATTTGGTCCAATAAGGAGGAATTGTATTATAACAACCCCATCAATATCAGTCAACACATCAAAAGGAATCTCTTTATTGCTAAATACCATTGTTTTTTTTACATTCATTCATAATATATTTACATTCAATCATATTTGTATGCTACTCAAATCATTTTTAACTACATCTCAGTCAACAAAACCTAAATTGAAAAATCTAGGAGATTTTTTTAGGACGCCATTTTTCTGGAACAACACACCAAATAACTTCCAAAGACCTGCTTCTGTCAGCTGCGCAACATCAACAAACTCGGAACAATCGGGTCCAGAAATGAGCTTGAGATGTTGCTTCATGTCTTTGTTTAAGCACATTTAGACCATTTCGATAGCCTATTATAGTGTCCAGAACAAACAGGAGTTGGTCTGTCTGCAGCTGAAACAGAACTCTGCTGGTTTGTATCAGTTCCAGACACACGGTAACAGAAGAGCTCACATCACCGTGGTCTTAAAATGTATTCTCTGGCTCCCTGTAGCATATTGTATGATACAATCCTGGTTTTGACATTCAGTTCACAGCATGTGCAGCCTGTGATTTTCATTCAGCCTTACGCTTCAGCCCGGCTGTTATGATGTGCTTCATAAATGTCCCTTCAACTGTATTTTAAACTGTAAAACACTTTGTGACTGCTGCATGTGGAAGGTGCTTTAAAAAGAATATCTTATTTGCTTTTACCACTTTGTAAACATCACATTCACTGAAATCACTTCTGGAAATGCCTGGGCATACCAACATCCAAAAATGGCATATAAGCAATCATGTAAGCTTAATCAAAGATGTATCAATGTAACGTCTTTATGCATTTTTTCTAGAAAGTACACCGCCCAACGCTAAATGGAAAGCTGTCCAAGACGAGACATTTCACCCAAATAACTGAAGGTTAACGACCTTAATTGTAATTCCTCTTTAGTACAAACCACAGCAGCAAGCTTGTGTTTATACAAGAGAAGTCTTCATTTTTTCCAACGGTTATCTGATTATTTGACCGTATTTGGTGAGGAGGATGTCAGTTTGTAAACAATTGTATGTGGTTCGTAGATTGTAATCACTCTTTCCTGAAATAATTTCCCAGCAAAAAAAAAAAATTTCTGTGGCTGTGTTTAATCTGCAGCTTTTCTCTAAAATTGCTGATCATTCTCAACACCACCATTGTTAGACGATGCAATTCAAAAGGTGTTTTTCCCTCTGCTGTACGCCTGCAGTTAGCAGACTTTACCAGATGGTAGACGACAATATACCATTGTCTGCTGTGTGTTAAGTGTTGGAAATGAGTGTTTAAAACTCTTCAAATCCAGGAAGGAGGTCTTACATTCATTAAACAGGTGTAACTATGTTTTCAAAATCATTTTAAAGAAAGATGCCTCGTATTATGTCAGTAAATTGTCCACCTATGTGTGTGTTTCATTATTTTCTAGTGTTACAGTTATATGGAAGCTGATTCACATCATTGGAGGATTTACTTAGTGTTCAAAAACCTGAAAAAAATAATTCATCACGTTAAATTATTCACTTGTTTAATCAGCATAAGAAGTAAATGGTGAGCTTTAGCAGGTGTTAACTGAAGTATTTACAACACTTCAAAAAATAAGTAGGATAAAAACAAAACCTCCCAACTGCTAAGGAAGTAAATACTGATTTTAGGTGGATAAAGTAATTAATAAAAGTGACCTGGATTAACAATGAGTAGATTGAATTTGTGGTATGTACAGTTTCTTTGCTAATGTTTGATGTTGGCACAAATCAGATTATGAAACAGTTCAACAATAAAATTGCTTATTGAGGAGGCTTAATGCAGCAGTTAATCACATTTTAAAGCCAGAAAACTTGAAACATCAACACACAGCCATCAAATTGTTCATCACTGCAATGAAATGATTAATGCCTCAGGTTTAAAGGGAACTTGTCCAGATGACTTGTTTCAGCTCCTTACACAGATGTTCGATAGGATTTATATCAGGGCTCATAGCCATGTGGCAGATGCAGCAAAGCAACCCCTGAACATAGCTGAACATCATTAGAGGGATTTAAAAAGTACAAGTACTTCGTTACTGTACGTTAATTTTAATGTATCTGTACTTTACATACGTAGATTTGAAATTCTGATGCATAAATGCAATAAAAACATGCTTTATCTGCAGCATTGTTTATGAAAATAGCACATTACTGATGTATTATGGCACATTACTGATGCATTAAAATTAAATATGATATTGATATTGTTTTATCCATTAGTAAAGTACTACCTAAGTATTGCCTAATTATCCATTAGGTAATACTTTCAACAACCAATTGTACTTTTACTGAAGTACATTGTGTGAGTGCTTTTTCCACCACTGCCAACCATTATTCATGTGTCAAAGTAGGGACAGTGGTGGTTTTTGGTTTTCGTCATTTTTGTGTCAGTGAACGTCACAATTCATTTAGCTTTTTTTTTTGTTTGTTTTGTTTTCCTGCTAGAAAGTGACGGGGCACAGTGTAATTCACGTTCTGTAAACATAATTAGAAGTTGGTATGCCTGCTGGTTATGTTGCTGTTGATCAGGAATGCACGATACAAACGTTGTACGGTAGAAACGATAAAACTTTGGCCAATAACAGAGTCTACAGAAACGCGGTAATGCTTGTTGATGACGTAGTCAGCCGGCATTAAAACAGAGCAAGCAGTGTGACTGAGAGCGCGAGGGAAGAGCTTGTTAAAAAAAGTTACCCGGTTGCGGTTTAACCTCTGGTGGTCTTAGCGCTATGCTCAGGATTTCACGGTCCAGGGGTGTGAACGTCTGACGGTCTTTTAGAAACCACTACAAGAAAATCTTGTAAAATTTTACATTTATTTTCTTTGCGCTGGTTTGTCACACTGAAGTAACCCAAATCCTCAATTGACTTTTATTAATAAATAACTTACTAAATGTAAAATATGCATATTAAATGCACTTTTCATATTGTAATTTCATTTGGGAAATAGTCCTGTTAAAACCAAGATGGCTATATGTGAAGAAGTAATTGCCCTCCTAAATCTCTGGGATTAGCTTCGTTTTTTGCTCTGTTTCACCAGCCTGTCAGACCACAAGAAATCATAAAAACAAGACATGTCTGGTAACAAAGTAGGCTCAAAGATCATTCCTCAGTCTTAAGGACTTAAAGAAACAAATGAGAAACAAAGTCAATGACATCCAGCAATATGAAAAAGGATTTCAAAAGCCATTTCTGAAGCTTTGGGACTCCAACGAATCACAGTCAATACCATTTTTCATGAATGGCAAAACTGAAACAGTGCTAAAATTCCCAGACTTTACCATCCTACTACAATTACACAGACCAACCAAAAGAACTCAGACCGACATCTAATACACAGCGGACCTCACTTGTCTGAGTTAATGTCTGTGGTCATGATTCAACAAAACACACTGAGGAGAGGTCATTTTTCATGTAATGTATTCCACTTCCTGCAATGCTGTACTATTGGTACTGTAGATAATCTTTACACGCAGTAAATCCCCTACCCCAATTTCAGTGCCTCTATAAATATTTTATCCAAACAATCATTTTTTTTCTGGAGATGTAAATAAGTATGCCACCAGATTGCAATAAAACAAGCCAGATTTCACTATTTAAAAGCAACATCTGTTGAATGATGACACACACTGTGTGCCATCTTGAATCGCTGCAGAAGTTTATTATTAGCAGCTAACTTAGATGTTTTCCTTCCCTTTCCAGTATCTAAACAGTGTTATAAAAGCTTACTTCCCCAAATCCTAAGAAAGACAATAATCTGAAAAGTTCTTAGTTACTCAATAGCTGTATCACTGTTATGATGTTGTGAGTCAATTAGGGATTTAACTTTACATTGTGAAACATTTCTGATTATAGACAAAATTTACCTGATCATGTTGCCTGATCAGCAGTTACACCCACTAGATTACGTTGTTTAGCGTCAGAGGATGTTTGGGGAAATGATGCTGCAAAAATAGTCCAGAACATGGGAGTCAACGCCGATTCAGTCCACGTCTACAACAAAACTCTCTTTCTGTTCATTAAATAAGAAAACTTAAGATTTCATATATGATCAAAGTGGAAATAAAACTGAAGTTTTAGCATCGAGTTTTACTAAATCAAATCATAAACAGTTTAACAAAAGAAAAACAAAAACCAAACACTGATTTTGAAATAGCAACCTCTGAGAGGTGTTACTTAAAAAGTGTTTCGGGTAGTCCGCAAAAATGAAGTGCAAGTAATGTACTGCTATAAAAAATAATGACAAAATATTAATACTTTTTGGTACATGCCCAAAAAAGGGGAGAGAGATTCTCTTCCCGTAGGATCACAAGACATTTCTCCAAATATAAGGTCTCTGTCTCTGAGGACATTTTTGTAGTAATGGCTTCTTCATCTCTTTGTGTCTTTTAGCTCATGTTGGTACAGAACTCGTGTCTCTGTAGATAATGACAATTTCTTTCAATCTCAGTCAGCATCTTCACTATTTTTTTTTGTTTTATTTTGTTTATTTGTTTGATTTGTTTGCTTTTGTTTTTGCTTTTGTCCTCTCTGGGACACAAAACCCATCACCTTCCCACACAGCATTAAGGCCTCTGCATTCACATGCTGTTTGCACTTACATTTAATTGTTTTAACAGATGAAAGCGACTCCTCAGGCATCTGGGTATGGCATCCAAAGATGAACCTGACATGTGGACGTCCACATTTCTTTTCCTGACATCTGGGCTGATTTCTTTTGATTTTCCTTGAATGACGCACGAGGAAGCAGCGTGTTTGAGGTGTTATCTTAAATTACATTCACAGGTGTGCTGCCTCCATTTAACTCAAAGGTTGCGATTCAACCTATCAGAAACTTGCAAAGCCATGACATCACAAATGGGCTTTGCCAAACTCTTTAAAGCAATAGTAATTGTAAATTATGAAAAACATGAGACTTTGAAGAAAATAAAACAGGATAGCTTGATTTTACCAAAAGGTTACATGTCTTTCACTGTGCATGTGAACATCTATTTATACAACAAGATAGGATGTTTAGATTATTACTTTTTTTTAAGAACTGAAATCTGTTGTAGTCAGTGTTTCTGTTTGCAAATTGTTCACAAAGCTGTAAACAAAAGTAATTAGAAAAACAAAATTATTAATTATTTTATGTAAAGACACACACCCACCTGAAAGAAAAAACTCCATGGTATCCAAGTGTGCTATGCATTGAATCCACTTATTGCTCTAAATGCTCTAGGTCTCATCAAAATCATGCTCAAGTCCTTAAATTAGCCATTATTTCCTGATTAACGAGAAACACAATCATAATGAAGGTAAGGTAAGGTAAGGTAATTTTATTTGTATAGCACATTTTCAGCAACAAGGCAATTCAAAGTGCTTTACATGAATTAGAAGGAAATACAAACAAAACAACAAACCAAAGGAAAGATAAAAGGATAAAAGTGTAAAACTACATATTGGTCCCCCATGTTTAATAAGAATAAGTAGTTTGTAATTTATAAACTGGTGGGGGTTTCTCTGGATTCTTGTTCTGATAAAACTAGATGATGGTTCTCCATGTTTGGTAAGTTCTTCAACAACTAAATGTTGTTGAAGAACTTAGCATGTCATGGCTAAAGTTTCTTCAAGGATTAGATAAGACTATGTAGAAGAGGTACACAGGTGTGAAATAATTGTGCTTTGTGATTAACGTTTTCTCCAGAAACATTGCATGGCCAGTGGCTTGATGTAACAGGCAGCTTTAATATAGCAGACTTACAATAAGCTCCATTCTGTAAAATTTCTATAACTACTGGATTTCATTTGGACTCTTGGACATTTTGGACGGGAGTCTTCCTTATTCCTCTGAACTGGTCCTTGTGCTATCAGTGGTAGCACTATTATTGTGAGCACTATCACAAAAGGAGCATGTGTGCATCTGGGTGGAGTTTCAGCTGCATTGTAGCTCAGTTCTGGGAGCAGGAGCCAACAATTTGAGTTAATTACATATATATATCTGCTCAGTTAACTTATTTATTAGAGAAATAGTGAAACTAAGCAGTGAGTTCAAGCCCATCAGCCAGAAGTTGAACAATTTTTTTTTTTTGTAAAGGTTACTGAAAAACATAAATAAACATGAGTCGATCCACATATCAGAGATTATCTGGAGGAGTAAATGCACACATTGCGCAAACACATCAATTTTAAGAATGACACGCCATCTAGTGGCCTGTCCAATAAAAGTCTGTAGCAGGACTAAGCAGGTTGAGATACCTGGCAGAAAACTTTATTTATTTAAGTATTGGGAAATTACTGTAATAGCAAACTGTTTAATCTTTTGAGTGATCAGTGCTGCTTCTGAGCTCATGTGTTGTCACAAATATTGCTAAAATAGAAAACTGGCTTCCAAAACAAATTTCCCTTCTTTAAAGAGAAATGTGGCAGTTTTTTTTTTAACATCCAAGTATGAGCTGTTTGTGTTGAATTAAAACTTTGAGCTAAATGCTGACCTCATGGGACATGTGCCAAATGCTATTAGATAGATTAGATAGATTAGATAGATTAGATAGATAGATAGATAGATAGATAGATAGATAGATAGATAGATAGATAGATAGATAGATAGATAGATAGATAGAT
>CAEGAE010023414.1:45000-46205 GCA_903067095.1 Girardinus metallicus | reverse complement strand
AATATTAGTTTACTTATGACAATATTTACACTTGTGGGAAAACTTACAGGTAAAACAAGTAACTGTAACTTTGGTATCAAATAATTAGAATAATGGATTATTATTGGTTTCTTTTCAGGAGACTGTCTGTAATAACTCAGATTATGATTATAATAAGAGTAACTAATAACTCATGGTTATAATATTATAAATAAATGCTGGATCAAAGAGAAACTAAAAAGGTTATAAATGTGGTTTTGACATTGAAGTGGAAATGGTGTAAAACTGCAGTTAAAGATCAATGTTGTTGTGTTGGAGGTGGATGGAAGGTTAAA
Organism: Girardinus metallicus; assembly: GCA_903067095.1. Taxonomy (NCBI): domain Eukaryota; kingdom Metazoa; phylum Chordata; class Actinopteri; order Cyprinodontiformes; family Poeciliidae; genus Girardinus; species Girardinus metallicus. Next base: position 45,891 of record CAEGAE010023414.1, on the reverse strand, counting down.
GGTCACAAAGAGGAACTGACAGGAGAGCAGAGACGACCAAGGCCTGATCTGGTAACAACTTAAACTTTTCAAAGGAAAGGTGTGCAGACGACCGTAGTAGGGTTCCAGTTGGTTCCAGTTGGTTCCTGTTGGTTCCTGTTGGTTCCCGTTGGTTCCTGTTGGTTCCTGTTGGTTCTTGTTGGTTCCTATTGGTTCCTGTTGGTTCCCGTTCGTTCCTGTTGGTTCCAGTTGGTTCCTGTTGGTTCTTGTTGGTTCCCGTTGGTTCCTGGCTCCATCAGATATGGACGAACTTCCTGAGTTAGCGGGCCTTTGTCTTCCTCTTCCAGTCAGAGCAGAAACTGTTGGGACAAAGGGTCGAACCGAGGAGTTCATTCATCTTCACTTTGTGAAGTTTGATCTCTAACTGAATGAGATCAAACTTCTCATTCAGTTTGAATGAGAAGTTCAACTGAAAACCGCTTCATCTGATTCTGATGAAGCGGTTCATCAGAATCAGAACCGCTTCATGTTCTGATGCAGTGAAACAGAGCCGGTCCGTGTCAACAAACTTCTTCCAACCGTCCGGTTCTGAGAGGAAACACTGTTTGTTCTGGGTTTTCTTGAATGCTGCTGTTATTTCAGTTTAACAGCAAGAAACAGAAACGTAACCCGGAGCGTTCGGTCCCGAACCCGACTCAGAACCACACGCAGCATCCCATACTGCACCGGGCCTAAAGCAGCGGCTCAGGCAGAAGTTTTTTATTTTCAATAACTTTCTTATACAAACATAAACGCATGTCTACCTTTGTCACATCTCACATCTTATTCACGCAGATTATTTAACCTCCAATAACAGGTTCTCTAATTCGTCTGCTGCTCGTCTGCCAAAGGTTCCAGGTTTTTCCTCCATCA
>CAEGAE010023414.1:0-40000 GCA_903067095.1 Girardinus metallicus | reverse complement strand
GGGATTTGTAGTTTTTGTTTTTCCCTAAAAGAACAATCTTCACCAGCTGAGGTCTGAATGTTAATGGAGGGCAGGCACACAAACTGCAGGGCAGAAACTGGTTGTTAATTGTTTGTGGGCAGAGCTTTGTGTCACGTCAAGCAGGGATGTTTCGTCCTGATTGGACGTGAACGTCTGTCGTCTCTGTCCTCCAGCGTCGCCTAGGAGACGCAGCCAAGAAAGCCATCGGGAAGCTGACTACGAGGACAGTGAAGAAAGGAGACAAGGTAAACTCAGAAACCAACATGACCGTTCGGTGCAGGTCCGATCTATAAAACGGTTCTGGTTCTGTTGACTGACGGCTGTCTTTCCTGTCTGTCCTGAAGGAAACGGACCCGGACTTCAATCACTGCGCCGTGTGCATCGAGGCGTACCAGCTCAACGACGTGGTCCGGATTCTGCCCTGCAAGTGAGTCCAGAACTGGGTCCACACCTGAAGGAGTCTGTTCCCCAAGCCTCTGCTGACTGGAGCCGTCCAACGTGTCTCAACGTGTCTCTGTCTCATGCAGACACGTCTTCCATAAGGTGTGCGTGGATCCTTGGCTGAACGAACACTGCACCTGTCCCATGTGCAAACTCAACATCCTCAAAGCCCTGGGCATCATGGTGAGTCATCGCTGACATCACACCTGGGGACAGGTGTGATGGATGACCGTGTCCCCCCTGGCCCCTGTTTCAGACCAGTCTGCCCTGCGTGGACGCTGTGGTACTGGATGTGGAGCGTCTGGGTGTCGGTCAGACATCCAGCAGCCAGAGGGCGCCGCTGAGCGACCAGAACCAGCCGTCCATCAGCCTGGAGCCGCTCAGCCCCCCCCATGCTGAGACCGCGCCCAGAACTCCCGCTGACATCACCGTGGCCGTAACGAGTAAGAACCCAGAAGAAGAGCAGAGCGTCACAAACAGCTGGCTTCAACTTTACTCCAGAGTACAACAACTTTACAGTAAAGAAAACGCTGCACTGGCTGGAGTACTGCTTCACACCAAAATACATTTTTACAGTAAAATGGCTTCACAGCAGAGCAACAATGTCACGCTGAAGTAAAGCAACATGTCTACATTCAATACTGAGACACTAGATCAGCACAGCAGCAGCTTTACAGTGAATCCATCTTTACATTAACCAACAAACCTTAGGCTGACCTACATCCGTACACTAAATTCAGAAACTTTAAACTGAAGTAGCACAGCTTTACACCAAATTACAACATAACAACCTCATAGTGACGTATAAAAGTACAACTTTACAACTACTTTTAATGATTTTAAATCGTCTGCCAAAGGTACCAGGACCAAAACTTGCTATAAAGTAGCTCAGCAGTGCATGCTAACGGGTACGTCTACCGCTGGGTCCAGTTAAAGAGCTGCTACGTTTACCTGTTCAGGTCCTGATGACCCGGTCTACCTCCAGAACTGCAGCTCTGCTGAGAGTTACCATGAATTGGATCCTGGTTCTGGTTCTGGTTCTGGTAGCGGTTCTGGTTCTGACGTCTGTGCTCTGATGTTTCCCGCCTCGGCAGGTGGAGGTCACTTCTTCAACAGGAACTCCATGTCTCCTCGGAGCAACGTCTGTGAGATGGAGCTGCCGGACATCCAGGCGTCCCTCGATCTCTACGACAACAACAAGTCCTGAGACCGGTTGCCATGGTTACAACCGCACACCAACACCAATCCCCCTGCCGATGGACGGACAAACCACTGTGGACCCGCAAAGTCCTGCCAGGGGGGTTCCTGTTGGGATGTGGGATAACGACCACCTTCAGCCACAGAAAGACTTTACTGACTTTCCCAACAATCCCAAGGTTTCAAACTCTGGTCCTGTTCCTTTAAATCTCCTCTCCTGTTTCTGGATCAGAACCACCCTCCCTCGCTTCCCATTGTCTGTGGAAATGACCAGGATGTAAAACTTTGGGTTTTCTTTCAGGTTCCCACATGTGTTCTAGATGCTAAATAACTCTGAAAAGCCTAAATGTTCCGGTAAAGTCATGAAGATTCCCAGTGCAGTCGCTGGGAATGTTGTCTTGTGCCTGAAGAGATTTGGGTCTCCTGCTTAAAGGTTCTAACTTTCAGAAAAGCTTCCTTATGCTGAGCCTCGGTTCTGAAAATGATACTGTTTTTTTCTGGATCAGTTCCTCAAAACCCGACCAGTTTCTGCAAACCTTTGATCAAGGAATCTGGAGTTTAGGAACGTCTCTGAAGCCTTCCTTTGGATACAACGTTCCTACAAACATTCCTGAGAGAGCGACAAGTAATCCTGCTGTTTCACGGGAAAGTTCCTGAAATGGTTCTGGGTAATTTAGGTCCCCTCTGCTGGGTCTTCCGAAGGTTCTGCTGTTTTGGGACCTGGATCAGAGCCTTCCGGGTCGTCTTAGGGAACAGAACCAGATGTTATCCCAATCTGAATGATGATGGAGCAGAACCTTTAGAACATCTCAGAGAGCCTCAGGTGGTCCAGGTTCTGGAACATCTGGATCTCTGAAGAGAAGCTCACAGAACAAATTCCTGGAGTTCCTGGTGGGGCTCAAATTGAGTGGGCGGGGCTCTGTCTTCATGAGGGCGGGGCTCAAACTAAGGGGCGGGGCTCTGTCTGCATGAGGGCGGGGTTCTGCTGGACGGGGCGGGGCTCTGCTGGACGGGGCGGGGCTCCAGGAGCTGTATTCCTTCCTGATCTAAAATGTTCCTGGTGTTCCAGCAGGGTATCCCGGTGAGGACGCTCCGTTCAGGGACGCACTGCTGCTTTCAAGTGTATTCTGAATTACTCAGCGTGTATTAATACTAATAATCAGTATATAAACAGCATTAAACAATCTATAACCCAATTGGTTCAGCAGTAATAAGTGACCTGAAATTGTCCTGAGACGCTGAGCTGCTGTCCACATCTCTCTGTCTGTCTCTGATGATGATGATGGTGGGGGTCCTCTGTGTGTTTACTGCTGCAGCATCATGTCTGATTAATCGTCATTAAAGCGTCTGCTGCATTCACTCTGCAGTCTGTCTCCGTCTCTCTGGAAGTCTGGATCCGGATGTCTCTGTTCGTCCGTCCCAATTTCCCAGGAGAATCGTTCACATTAAAATCAGTTCACTGACAGACAAAGAGCAACTTTTGGATTTAGACTGTGTAGAGACTTCTATATCTTCAGAGTTTTATCAAACTACAACATTTGCAGCATCTTTACAAACTTGGATTTAAGCTCTACTCTCCACATGCAAACACCGCTTTTAATCAGTTACGTTTAGAGATGCAAGCATTGATTTTTGTCAAACGTTTCCACCAAAGCTACTTTTGTTGACATGAGGAGCGGCCATGTTGGATTTTTAAGTCCATTTTTTGAAGGTTGACATTAGGGAGGTAGTTTCAGTTGATTTTTCTGGCTCATAAGTTGGATTTTCTGACTACAGTTGGAACGCAGCACAAGCTGCTGTTAGCATGACAATTAATGTTAGCATGTGTTAGTGTTAGCCCATAATCTAAACATGTTCAGGTCTATTGTACAAGGCCACAAGCTAATATTAACATAAGTTATGTATTATCTTATGATGTCCTACAAACTGCATAGATTACAGCTAGTTAACATGCTAATATGTGCCAGTATGCTAATATTAGCAAATTAGTTAATCTCATAAGGCAGGCTAGTTATGACATTACCATATTCGATATTATCACTTCATGTGCTATTCTCAAGATCTTTTATGTTTAGATTAGACGCTAATCAATATGTTACTTTTAACAGCTATCAGCTAAAATGTTGTTGTGAGTCTAAATGTAGAGTAATCATTCATGTTATTGGTAACTGGCCAGTGTTAGCATGTTAGCATTTTCCAGTCTGGTTTAATTAATTGAAACGGTTCCAAATTGGACACCAGGCTGCAGGCAACACCAAGGTTTCTTTAAGAACTCTTCAGAACGTACTACTTTTTTCTGCATAATCTTATTTTTTTCCCAGTTGACAAGGTTTTTCTTTCTGTAAAACTTTTTCTCCTTCAGTTTTTCCAGTACAATTATTTTTCATTATAATTTTTTGTAACATTTGAGTCCCTTTTTAGACTAAAATTTATCTAATTTATTTATTTTTACAGGTTATTGTTTCATCAACAAAGCACAAATGAACACAGATTACAGCAAAGTTAAAATTTCTTCTTTTATTTTCCAGCATTCCGAGACACAAACGAAATTTGGGAATTGATGCAGCAAATTCCCGATTATGAACAAGAAACTTTATTAAATGTGCAAAATAATTTAGTGGAAGTTCAGACTAGCAGAGACTCGGCAGCGACGTCTATCAGAGTTCAGTTGGGACCGTTACGGTTATTTTTCCCGTTATAAACATGTTGACGTCATGTCGTACAGCACGTAGAAGGCGTGGCCTAACGTGTCACACCCGGAAGTGATGTAGAGTCATCAGACTCGCTGAAAACAACAGAACCAGAACCAGGACCAGACAGAACCTGGTTCCGGATTCTGTCCGGAGTCTACCGGGTGTTTGGGTCAGCGCAGCGGGCCGACATGTGGATCGAACCGGAGGAGGTTCTGCTGGCCGGGGCTCTGTGGGTCTCGGAGCGGGCCAACCCTTTCTTCGTCCTGCAGAGGAGGAGGGGGCACGGCCGCGGAGGGGGGCTGTCCGGTAGGTTCGGTTCCGTTCGGCTCTGTCTGAGGGAGCAGCTGGTAAAGGTATGCTCGGTCCGGTTCGATTCTGAGCAGGTTGGGTGAGGGGGTGAGGGGGTTCGTCCAGTTCGACTGGTTCCGTTGGGTGGGGGTTGTCCGGTTCGGTTCCGCTGGTGGAAACGGTTCTGACAGAACCTCTAGTAATGCTCAGCAGAACCGGGTTTGGTTCGGTTAGCCTGGGTGGATCTCCATGGCAACACCATGAACTGTTCCGGATCGTTAGATGCAGAACCAGAAACCCGGTTCAGAGGACAGAACCGGACCAGACGGGGGGTAACGTCAGATCGCCGAGAAGTGACGTCAGCTGACTTTGTTGACTTCCTGGTAACCTAACAGGTGGTTTATGTTTCACCCTGTGAGGCCAAAGGTCACTACAGGAACCTGCAAGGCAGCGGTGAGAGTCTGTCCAAAGTCCCTAGAACCAGAACCAGAACCCAAGACCACTCGGCTCCTTATGGACCGTTTTCTAGTCTCCTATGTTGACTCAGGGACCGAGGGATGGAGGTCATGGGGTCATGGGGTCATGAGGTCGATGTGTAGAGCTGGATGTCATCAGCGTGAGGTAGAAGTTGTTGTAGTACCGTCTAATCTGCGCTAGGGGGAGCTGTGGCTGGCAGCCCTGCAGGTCCTGATGATGTCTCCTGGTCCTCGGTGTCTCTGCAGGTCTTCTGGTGGGGACGCTGGACGTGGTTCTGGACTCCAGCGCCAGGGTGGCTCCCTACAGGATCCTGCTGCAGACGGCCGACTCCCAGATCTACTGGAACATCGCCTGTGGTGAGCAGGAGGACTGGGAGCACTGGGAACATTCTGGATGCTGGTATCTTTTCAGATTTTTCCTTCCGTCTCGTCTTGCAGGCTCGTCGAGGAAGGAGATCACGGAGCACTGGGATTTCCTGGAATCCAACCTGCTGCAGACGATCTCCATCTTCGACAACGATGAAGACGTCATCACCTTCGTCAAAGGAAAGATCTCGGTACGTCTTCGCCGGTTTGGCTTGCTGGGATGTGTTCCTGTCTGCTTAGTGATGTCACTTCCTGCAGGGCATCATCGCGGAGGAGAACCGGCTGAAGCGGAGCGAGGAGCAGGAAGAGAACAGCGGGAAGTTCCTGGAGGCGGAGCTGAAGATGCGGAAGCTGTTTGGGATGCCGGAGGAGGAGAAGCTGGTGAACTATTACTCCTGCAGCTACTGGAAGGGGCGTGTCCCGCGCCAGGGCTGGCTCTACCTGTCCATCAACCACCTGTGCTTCTACTCCTTCCTGCTGGGGAAGGAAGGTACCGTCAGCCAATCGCACGCCGGCGTTAACTTGTCCGCAGCGATTACTGAACTGTGTGCTGCTGTCCGATCCGCTCAGTGACGCTGGTGGTGCCGTGGACCGAGGTGACCCAGCTGGAGAAGAACGCCACCCTGGTGTTCCCGGAGAGCGTCCGCGTGAGCACCCGGAACGCCGAGCATTTCTTCTCCATGTTCCTGAACGTCAACGACACCTTCAAGCTGATGGAGCAGCTCGCCAACATCGCCATGCGCCAGCTGCTGGACAACGAGGCGTTCGCCGCCGACCGCTCGCTGCCCAAGGCCTGCAAGACGCTAAAGAACGTCTCTGCCCTGAAGAGGTCTCACTCTGACCCTTTCCTCTGTGTCCAAATGTGTCTGCCACGCCTCTGACCGCATCGGCTGCGTTCTGTCTGCAGGGACTTCGACGCCCGGGCCAAGAACGAGCGGTACCGGTCCATGTTCCGGCTGACGCAGGACGAGCGGCTGGACGGACACACGGACTGCACGCTGTGGACGCCGTTCGCCAAGATGCACGTGGTGGGCCAGCTGTTCATCTCCAACAACTACATCTGCTTCAGCAGCAGAGAGGAGGACCTGTGCCAGCTCATCATCCCGCTCAGAGAGGTGAGCCCAGAAAGAAGCAGAACCGGGCCGAGCCTTCCTGCGACTGCAGCAGACGGAACCATCATGACATGTTCTGATGGAATCGTTTTGACCTCACAGAGCAGCATGTCGCTGTGAAAAGTTTTAAGGTGTGGCTACAAGCATAACCATTAGCATGCTACATGCTCAGCTTGTCTGTTTTCATATTTCCCATCAGCCACTTGAATTTCCAATTTTGAGCCTGAGGACTTTACTGTTAGCGAGTCTCACGTCAGTCAACAGGAAGGAGGAGACGGATGGCTAGCGTTAGCTTCTGCTAATGATTTTATGTGTGAAGAGGTTTAGCATTAGCTTCTGGTAATATTTTTATGTGTAACATCTTAGTGTTGGTATAGCCAAGACTCTAATTTAGTCGTTAGTGAACCTAGCCACTGGCAATAGCTACCGCTAATTTTGTTTCAAACAACCATGGTGGCCATCTTGAAAAAGGCTAAAGTCTCTTTGGAAAAAAGCAAACCTTCATCTGGATAACTGACGTGTTCCGCCATCTTTGTTTGCAGCTGGACGGCTCGTTGCTTTTGGAGACGATTGTCCTGTAATTTACCCATGATCCTCTGCTCCTAGGTGACCATCGTGGAGAAGGCGGACAGCAGCAGCGTCTTGCCGTGCCCCGTCTCCATCAGCACCAAGAACAAGATGAACTTCCTGTTCGCCAACCTCAAAGACAGAGACTTCCTGGTTCAGCGCATCTCAGACTTCCTGCAGCGGACGCCGGACGGCTCGTGGAGCGACACCAACCCGCTGTCTCTGATTGGCTCCTCGGTACGCCAGGCCCGGCTGTCAGAACCTCGTGGTTCTGGTTCTGTCTCATGGCTCTCTGTCCCCAGGGCTCCACCTGCATCCCCCAATCCGCAGGATCCGATTCCGTCCAGAAGGGGCGCCATTACCACGGCGGGCTGCCCACCGCCCAGCAGGGCCTGCTGCGGCTGTACCAGCAGGACGGCCCGGAGGACCTCGGCCCGAAAGCTGTGAGTACGATTCCCGGGGCGGTGCCGGCGGGGCGCGGCACACGCTGACCCGTCCTCCGTCCCGCAGATGAAGGAGCGGATGAAGGAGGAGGCCTGGAACATTCACTTCTCCGAGTTCGGCCGGGGCGTCTGCATGTACAGAACCTCCAGAACCCGAGAGCTGGTTCTGAACGGGATCCCGGAGCGCCTGAGGGGGGAGCTGTGGCTGCTGTTCTCCGGTCCGTCTCCGTTCCGCTTCCTGTCTCCGCTTCCTGTCCCTGTCGCCGTTTAACCTTCTCCACCCGTCTGTGCAGGCGCTCAGAACGAGATGGCGTCCCACCCTGGTTACTATGGCGACCTGGTGGAGCAGGCCATGGGCCTCTGCTCATTGGCTACCGAGGAGATCGAGCGCGACCTTCATCGCTCGATGCCTGAACACCGAGCCTTCCAGAACGAGACGGGCATCGCCGCGCTGCGCCGCGTCCTGACCGCCTACGCTCACCGCAACCCCAACATCGGCTACTGCCAGGTACAGAACCCGGCCAGAACCCGAGATCAGGCCCAGAACCCGGCCAGAACCCGAGATCAGGCCCAGAACCCGGCCAGAACCCGAGATCAGGCCCAGAACCCGAGATCAGGCCCAGAACCCGGCCAGAACCTTTGGTCAAATCTCATGTTGATTTCCAGCTCTGTTAGATTTTAACATTAAAAAACAAAATCCATGAGAAAGTTCCTGACCCAGTGGACCTGAAGGTTCTGCAGGTTCTGCAGGTCCTGAAGGTTCTGCAGGTTCTGCAGGTTCTCTCTGAGGAACAGGAAGGATGGACTCGTTTGTCGGTTGAAAGCTCGTATGGACATAAAGTAGTAAAAAGTGCTGGATTGTTGTTCGAAATGCAAGATGACCGACCCATGACCGACCCATGACCGTCCCGTGACCGACCCATGACCGTCCCGTGACCGACCCATGACCGTCCCATGACCGTCCCATGGCCGTCCCATGACCGTCCCATGAGCGTCCCATGACCGTCCCGTGACCGACCCATGACCGTCCCATGGCCGTCTCATGAGCGTCTCATGACCGTCCCATGGCCGTCCCGTGACCGTCCCATGACCGTCTCATGACCGTCTCATTTTCCTCTTTGTCTCGTTGCTCAGAATCTGAGGAAATGCAGAAACATCCAGTAGCAAAAGAAGCTGCTGGGCTTATGAATGAAGTCGGTATCATGAACCAACTAATAAACGCTTTATTCTAAGTGATGCTTTAAAGTTTAAAGATATTGTACATATAAAAATATTGGAGATAATGTATAAATCTCTGAACTTCCTTCTGGGAGAGAAATGATTGAAGAGAGAATAAATGTAATTTATGAGGTTTGTTAATATCTGAGGATTCAGGTAACAACTAAACGTGTTAAACTGAAGCTGAATGATGATTTTAAATGAGCTTTAAAATGTAAAATGATAAAATAGATGCATGTTTGTGTCCATATTTTTATGTAATTCAAGGTTTATTGTGTTTTCTGTGTTTAATGTTGATAATTTACCAAAATAAACCCAAACTCTTTGTCGCCTCCTGCAGGCCATGAACATCGTTACATCCGTCCTGCTGCTGTACGGAACCGAGGAGGAGGCCTTCTGGCTGCTGGTGGCGCTGTGCGAGCGCATGCTGCCCGACTACTACAACACCCGGGTCGTAGGTCAGTGGGCCGGTGGGCCGGTGGGCCGTGGGCCGGTGGGCCGGGTCGTAGGTCAGAGGAACCGGGTCGTAGGTCAGAGGAACCGGGCCGTGGGTCAGAGGAACCGGGTCGTAGGTCAGAGGAACCGGGTCGTAGGTCAGAGGAACCGGGCCGTAAGTCAGAGGAACCGGGCCGTGGGTCAGAGGAACCGGGTCGTGGGTCAGAGGAACCGGGTCGTGGGTCAGAGGAACCGGGTCGTAGGTCAGTGGGCCGGGCCGTGGGTCTGAGGAACCGGGCCGTGGGTCAGAGGAACCGGGCCGTGGGTCAGAGGAACCGGGCCGTGGGTCAGAGGAACCGGGCCGTGGGCCAGTGGGCCGGGCCGTAGGTCAGAGGAACCGGGCTGTAAGTCAGAGGAACCGGGCCGTGGGCCAATGGTTGAGGTTCTGGATCCCAGTCTAGAACAGAACCATGGAGTGTTCCATGGTTCTGTGACCTGTACCTGCCCCCTGGGCGTAGTTGCTGGCGGCGTCCTCCAGGGGGCGGCGCCTGACGGTCTGTCCCCTCAGGAGCGCTGGTGGACCAGGGCGTGTTCGAGGAGCTGACCCGGGCCTTCCTGCCGCCCCTCTATGACCACATGCAGGCGCTGGGCGTCATCACCACCATCAGCCTGTCCTGGTTCCTCACCCTCTTCCTGTCCGTCATGCCGTTCGACAGCGCCGTCCTGCTGGTCGACTGTTTCTTCTATGAAGGCATCAAGCTCATCTTCCAGGTATGGAGCCGCGTGGCCCCGAACGCTCGCCGGTTACCGGTCAGATGAACCCGTGACCTTCGACCTCGTCTGTCTGCAGGTGGCGCTGGCCGTCCTTCACGACAACATGGAGGCCCTGCTGATCTGCAGCGACGAGGGCGAGGCCATGACCATCCTGGGCAGGTGGGACCGCTTCCTGTCTCATCAATTTCCTGTTCGTCCAACTTTAATGTAAAACATAAAATGAAGCAAAATCAGGAACTGAGGACTGTTTGCAAGTCTCACCCTAACAGTCATGGATATTAGCAGAAGCTAACGCTTTAAGCTTTAGCTTTTATAAATGTTTTATGCGTTTCTTCGGTTTAGCGTTAAGATTCTTGTTTAGTGAATTAGTGGTTAGTGAAGCTAAGTTTTTGCTTAGCTGTAACTGCTGTTTTTAGTACAAACACCACATTATGTTACCACCGTGGCGGCCATTTTGAAAAATGTCTACCAGGAAAAGGAAACAAAAAATCTAAAGATACTGATGAATTCTGCGGTTCAAAATATGTGAGCTATGATTTGATATCAAACACAATTTAGACCAATCAGTGGTCTAAAATCACTGATTGGTGATTTTAGACCAATAATTGATTTTCCTGACGGCCATCTTGAATTTTTCAATGGCTAACAGCATTTTTCACAGAATGTGAGTCAGGCCTTGTGCCAAGTCAGGGCCCAATATGGTCCCGATCCGGTCCGTACTGGGTCCGATCCAGTCCGTACTGGGTCCGGTCCGTACTGGGTCCGGTCCGTACTGGGTCCGGTCCAGTCCGTACTGGGTCCGATCCAGTCCGTACTGGGTCCGATCCAGTCCGTACTGGGTCCAGTCCGTACTGGGTCCGATCCGGTCCGTACTGGGTCCGATCCGGTCCGTACTGGGTCCGATCCGGTCCGTACTGGGTCCGATCCGGTCCGTACTGGGTCCGATCCGGTCCGTACTGGGTCCGATCCGGTCCGTACTGGGTCCGATCCGGTCCGTACTGGGTCCGATCCGGTCCGTACTGGGTCCGATCCGGTCCGTACTGGGTCCGATCCGGTCCGTACTGGGTCCGATCCGGTCCGTACTGGGTCCGATCCGGTCCGTACTGGGTCCGATCCGGTCCGTACTGGGTCCGGTCCAGTAGTAAACTCACCTGTCCTGCAGGTACCTGGATAACGTTGTGAACAAGCAGACGGTGGCTCCGCCCACTCCCCACCTACACGCCCTGCTGACAAGCGGCGACGACCCTCCGCCTGAGATCGACGTCTTCGACCTCATCAAGGCATCCTATGAGGTCAGAGCGATGTCACTTCCTGCTAGCAGCTTGGTGGTCACTTGGTCAGACCGGAAGGTCTCAGGCGGATCAAACTCTTTCTCCTCGCAGAAGTTCGGCAGCCTGCGCTCTGATGTCATCGAGCAGATGCGTTTTAAGCAGAGGTTAAAGGTCATCCAGTCGCTGGAGGACACGGCGAAGAGGAGCGTGGTGGGTGTGTGTGGACATTTTATGCCCACAGAGACGAGGCCGGCCCCTTCACAGGTGTGTCTCTGCAGGTGAGGGCGATGATGACGGAGCTGGCCTTCAGCATCGAGGAGCTGGAGGAGCTTTACTGTCTCTTTAAGGTCAGAGGTCGCCTGAGATTTTGTCCTCCTCAGGTCCTCTCGGTCTGAACCCTACCTGTCTCTGTCCTAGTCCAAGCACATGACTAGCTGCTACTGGGGCTCCAGCAGCTCGGCGGCGCAGCGCCACGACCCCAGCCTGCCCTACCTGGAGCAGTACCGGATCGACCCGGTCCAGTTCGCCCAGCTCTTCTCGGCGCTGTCCCCCTGGGTCTGCGGAAGCCACACCCCCACGCTGTCGGCCCGGCTCTTCAGGCTGCTGGACCAGAACCAGGACGGGCTGGTCAACTTCAAAGAGTTCAGCACCGGCCTCAGTGAGTCAGCTCCGGACCGCAGACAGGCGGTTCCGTCTGGGTCGGTTCTGTCTGGCCCGGTTTCACTGTGTTTGTGGTTCTGCAGGTGGGATGTACCACGGCGACATGACGGAGAAGCTGAAGCTGCTCTACAAGCTCCACCTCCCACCAGGTATCAGCCCCCCACCAGCTCACCTGATGCTCCGGTTCTGACCCAAGAGCACTGACCAGAACCAGAACTTTAACTGGAGGTTCCACCTGACATCCCCAGGTGTTCTGTTGGTGACCTCACACTGAGCGTGCTCAGACTGCCTCAGACCAGAACTTGAAAACAATATCATTTAAATGTAGCGTTTCCCTTTAACTTTGACCTCTGACCCTTGACTGCAACCTTCTCTGGACCTGGGATCAATAATTAATTTTCGTCTTGCACGCATGAAGGGAACAAGTTTGACCGCAGATTAACGTTCACCAAACACAAGGACATGATTCCCATAAAGTTTTCATCTGGTCACGTTTAGTTTTCCATTAGCCAGGCGTATGCAGACCGTATTTTCAGATTGAAATGACTGTTAGCATTTCGGCGCTAGCATGCTAGTTACCCCGCTAGCTTAGCAGCTAAAGGCTAAACTCTAAGCGGCGATTCTAGCGGCTGCAGAGGCACATCGACTGTAGCGTGCTGGTTGTCTCAGACACACATTAATATAAACTATGTGTAGCATGTAGCTCCGCTCATAGTTAGCAGCTAAGCAGTAAACAGACACCTGCTGCTGCAGAGGCTTAAAATAATCAGTCAGAAATTAACACATTCAGGGAGGACAAATGTCACTCGCAGAGGCAAAATGACAGTTTGTTCTTGGCATAGGCATGATGAGCTTAATGCAGTTCATTGTAAAACAATACACGTATTTATTTATTATTTAGGGGCCATAGCAGTGCCTACAGAGCAGTGCACTGTTAATTATTGTTATGGAGTGGCTTGGAAAATGAGAGGAAGAGGTGTGTATTTATCTGGCTGAAGATGAAGACTGACTCATAAGCTGGCAGTCCTGTCTGAACCGGTCCGGTCCGGTCCGGTCCGGTTCAGAGCTCGGCATGCCTCCCAAATCGTCCTGCTGCTGACAGCCTGAGGTCCAGTCTGGTTAAAGGAACAAGCCGTTTTATTTTGTCCCTCTGCGACTTTCTGGACCCGAGTCAGATCTGTGGAAGTCCTGGAGAGCCGACCCGAACGGTGACCCCAGAGGTCAGGCTGCAGGTTGACCCCTCCAGGTGTTAAAGTGTCTCACCTGTCTGTCTGTTCCAGCTCTGTGTACTGAGGAGGCGGAGTCCGCTCTGGAGGCCACACACTTCTTCACTGAGGACAAACCGCACGGTACACACACACACACACACACAGATGTATGGCACCTGTCCTACACCTGTTGCAGATTCTTTCGTCTCCTCTTCCTGCTGCCCCTGAGCTCTGACTAACACCGACTCTTCCTCCTGCTCTTCCTCCTCCTAACCCTGTCCTCCTCTTCATCGTGTCTCCTTCCAGAATCTTCCTTCCTGTCTGATCTGGATTCTGTGCGGCAGCAGGAAGTGACATCAGGTTTGTTCTGGTTTTTGAACCATGTTTGTTAGCCTTCCTGATGATGATGATGACAAAGTTTTCACCTGAACAGGTGAAGAACCGAAGGACGGAGGAGAAGATGGTGAGGAGAAGAAAGGTAATGCCCCGCCTCCTCCTGACCGTTCATAGTGTCAACACCTGCTGTCTTTACCTGAGTTTACCTGCTTGTGTCAGAGGTGAAGGACTACAGGTACTACCTGAGGATGTGGGCTAAAGAGAAGGAGCCCAAGAGGGAAACCATCAAGGATTTGCCCAGGATGAACCAGGTGAGTCCAGGTGCTGCTGAGCTCCCAGGTGAGGCCGTCCAGGTGTGTTTATCTGTGTACCTGTGAACAGGAGCAGTTCATCGAGCTGTGTAAGACGCTGTACAACATGTTCAGCGAGGAGCCGAGCGAGCAGCAGCTGTACCACGCCATCGCCACCGTGGCCAGCCTCCTGCTGCGCATCGGAGAGGTCGGCAAGAAGTTCGGCAACGGCGCCAAGAAAGCCGAGGCCCCGCCTCCTGCCTGGCCGGGGGAGGGCGGGCCCGGCGAGGGAACCTCGACCGACGCCCAGGTGTGCCAGGCTCTGGCCGACGCCCAGCTGGAGCCGCCGGCGCCGCCGACATCTGACGAGGAGACAAAGGACGACACGTCGGTGTCGTCGTTCTCGGTGGTGAGCTCCGGCTCGCTGCAGTGCGAGGACATCGCGGACGACACGGTGCTGGTCAGCGGCGAGGAGAGGCGGGGAAGCGCGCTGGATGCTGATTGGTCAATCACCTTTGAGCAAGTGCTGGCTTCACTGTTGACAGAACCGGCGCTGGTCGAGTATTTCGAGAGGAAGATGGACATCCAGGCCAAAATGGCTGCCTGTAAGGCTCAGCGGGCCGTGGAGCGCCAGATAAGCTCCGCCTCCGACCAAGAACTCAGCCAGCATTCCTCCTGACTCGCCTGACCACCTGGTCATCTGACCACCTGGTCATCTGACCACCTGGTTACCTGACCACCTGTTTACCTGGTCATCTGACCACCTGTTTACCTGGTCACCTGACCACCTGACCACCTGGTCACCTGACCACCTGACTCGCCTGACCACCTGGTCATCTGACCACCTGGTCACCTGTTTACCTGGTCACCTGACCACCTGGTCATCTGACCACCTGGTCACCTGACCACCTGGTTACCTGACCACCTGGTTACCTGGTCACCTGGTCATCTGACCACCTGGTTACCTGGTCACCTGACCACCTGGTCACCTGACCACCTGGTCATCTGGTCACCTGGTCACCTGGTTACCTGGTTACCTGGTTAGCTCAACACTCAATTCTCCCGCCTCCTGATTGGTCACCTGCGTTTCCTGTGTCCGTTTGAGTCTGATTGTAGCAATGCTGATGATGTCACGTCAATAGTGACTCTGACTGATCAGTCACCGACTGAACTATGACATCATCATGTGACTTCCTGTGGGTGTTTCACAGTAAAAGCTTAGCTGGTGGGGGACTATAAGGCTTTTACTGTGAAAGAGAAGCAGGAAGTGTTGATTGGTCTCTGATTTATTCCCCAGTCTGCTGCAGGTGAACAGGTGTATATCCATCCTGTTTGTCACATGACTCTGTAGTGATGTCATCACAAGAAATTGATTTATGTTTTTGTGAATTTTAAAAACATAATGGCTGAAAAAAAACAAGTTCAGTGTTCATTCAAGCTTTTATTTTGTAGCTGTTGTTTTTGTTCCCTGTTTACTGTCCAGTGACATCACAGTATTTTTATCTGTTTATCTGCATGCTTTTATCTGTTGCATTAATCAGTTATTGATCTTCAAATAAACCAGGAGAAAACCGCTTCTTCTTCTGTGGTGTTTATGTTGAAAATGTGAGCACAGAGGGAGTGCAGTGTCCTCTAGGGGGCGTACCTGTGTTTGTAACAAGCAGACAGCAGAAGGTTCAAACAGCATTAAATACGAGACGACGATGTATTTCAGGCAAAAGACGAAAATAAAACCTCACCGGCTGCCGTACAACTGACTCAGCTTCCATCACTTAATGGCTGAACCCAAAGAACCGGTTCCGGTTTAACCCAACGGAACCTCACAGGAACATGTTCCGGGTTCAGGCTCCTCCTCCCAGCAGGAGGCGCTCCTTCCGTGTCATTTTCCCCAATTCTTCCGCTCCCTGTGACGTCATAGGGCGGTTCAAACGGAACCGCGGGAGCCGGTGAACGCGCTTCCTTCCAGAACCAGAACCAGAGCTGCGGGCCGGTCATGGTGCAGGACTTCCATGTGGTTCGGTGTTTCCGCTGCCAGAGCTTCCAGGTGCAGCAGGTGAGCATCCGGTTAGCTGCTGCCGGACTTCCGGTCAGAGGTCCGTTCACTTACAGAGAAAACTAAATATCGGCAGCTGGTAGGTGACATCCTGTTAAAGATGTTCCGTCTAGAAACTATCGCGGTTCTGTTGGACCGACCAGAGGTCAGCGGTCCGGTTCTGGAGTCTGGATCTGGGATTCAATCCGCCAGAACAATCAGCGTTCTGGACCGGTTCAGGTCCGGTTCAGGTCCAGAATGCATTCAGTTTATTTCCCACTTGTAAACCCCAGGTGCTTAAAGTGCGGCCCGCGGGCCGTTCGGGGTCGCAGGACTCGTTTTGTGGGTTCAGGTTTGTCCCCTAAATGATGTGACAGCAAACCTTTATTCAAACTTCCTGAAGCTCAGAAAAAACTGGAACCATGTTCCAGAGCAAGAAAAAAAAAAGTTAGACCCATAAAGAGACGGAACATCTTTCTTTTGTTTTGTTTTTTTTTACTTTGTTTTATAAAATTTAGCATTTAATTTATTGCTGGACAGAAAAAGCAGCAGTGAACTTATTCACCGAAGGTTTGGACTCTTCTGACGTAAACAAACAGATTTCCAGCCGAATGATGAATTATTATGATTATTATCAGATGAAAAGTCAAAGTTCTGCTTATTTTGGTTCTGATCCCAGATTGGACCAAAACCAGACCTTTAATGTTGAGTGTTTTCCCTGCTTCTTGTCTGGCAGGTGAAGAAGGCGAAGAAATGGAGCTGCAAGATGTGTGGAGAGAAGCAGTCACTGCTGAAGGTCAGAGCCCCATCGGGTCAGAACCGCATCAAGTCAGAACCGCATCGGGTCAGAACCGCATCGAGTCAGAACCCCATCGGGTCAGAACCGCATCGGGTCAGAACCGCATCGGGTCAGAGCCGCATCGGGTCAGAACCGCATCGGGTCAGAACCCCATCGGGTCAGAACCGCATCGGGTCAGAACCGCATCGAGTCAGAACCGCATCGGGTCAGAACCGCATCGAGTCAGAACCGCATCGAGTCAGAACCCCATCGAGTCAGAACCGCATCGGGTCAGAACCGCATCGGGTCAGAACCCCATCGGGTCAGAACCGCATCGGGTCAGAACCGCATCGGGTCAGAACCGCATCGAGTCAGAACCCCATCGGGTCAGAACCGCATCGGGTCAGAACCAGCTGCAGGTCTGTGTTCTCCCCTCGTTTGGTACCGGACCATGTGTGGGTTTCTGATTGGACGACCACAGCTCCGCTTGCCGGAGGGGCGGAGTCAACCTGCCCACACTGACCTGCTTCCCTATTGGCTGACAAGCAGGAAGGAGGGCGGGGAACTCCATGTTGTCTTAGCGACTGTTGTCCTAGCGACTGAGTGTTTCCTGTTTAGCTTCTCTGGAGCGGTCCAAAGTGTGACAGAACCAGAACCATTGTCCCCTGGTCTCAGATTGACCACGACCTGTTAAAGAATGAGGTTCTGATGGTCAGAACCGTTTCAGGACGTTTGGGTTGGATGGTTGTGTTCCTGCTGCTGTGAGTTCTGGGTCGTTCAGTCCTGTTTCGGTTCTGTTAAAGTTCTGCTTTCCTCCGGATCGTTCTCCTGAACTCTGATCAGAACTTTTGGTGGGCAGGAATTCGGCCGTGGATCCGGTGCCGACTGCCGGCGCCACGTCCAGAAGCTGAACGCCATGAGGGGAGCCAAGATGGAGGAGCAGGAGGCCTACGCCTGGTCGCCATGGTAACACACACCTTTACCTGAACCAGCTGTGCGGTTTGCCCTCCACACTGGGAACACTGGTTCCCAACAGCTGTTGGTCTTTGCATTTGTTCATAGTTGGCTGAATTTTTCAGCCATTCCACCCAAAATGTCTCCCATCTGGATGAACTTTATGTCGCGTCTTGTTTTCCTCTTCGGTCGCCGAACAAACTGTCAGCAAGTCTCAGACCAGGAAGGGGAAGAAGATGAGAGACTGACGTAAAAATGGTTAGCGTTAGCTTCTGCTAACGTTTTAATGTGTTTAGCAGTTTAGTGTAACGTTGCTCAGACTGTTTAGTTAATTAGCAGCTAGCGAAGCTAACCTTTGGTTAGCAGTGCCCACTTCTGGAAATCACTACAGCTGATTTTAGTTCGGAGGGTTAGGGTTTCATTTTTCAGTGGCTGATGTTTCTCTGGAAACATCTGTGCCAAGTTAGGGAAAGATTTTTCTGAAATATTGAATTACCTGCTGCATTTTGTCTGATTGGTTTGAGGAACCACCTGAGCTCAGGTGTTCTCACCTGGCTCCTCCTTATGCTTCATTCGCAGTGAGGAGGAGGAAGAGGAGGAGGAGCGTACAGGTGACCAGGTGAGACCCGGTTCTGTCTCTAAACCAGGACCGCTGGAGTCTCTGAGCTCCGTGTGTCTGGCTGCAGGTGAGACCCGCTCAGGTGAGTCGTTGGAGCAAATATCTGGACACACCTGAGGAAGAGTCCAAGGAGGAAGGCTTGGAGGGCGGAACCCATCTCCATGGCAACCAAACCATTAGCAGGTGACTTTGAGTTTAATGTGTCTCTGGTTTACTGGTTCCAAACTAGTTTACCAACTGGAACCAGCAGACCAGATCAGAGAGAGAAATAACTGATCAATAATCAATAATCTGGTGATCTTTATTCCAGGAAGAGATGCAGACCAGAGGAGCTGGGAGGAGGAAGAGGAGACGAAGGCTGCACACCTGTTCAGGTAACACACCTTCCTGTCTGGACAGCCTGGCATGGAGCTGCTCACGTTGCTATGACAACCCTGGCAAATTATTTTATTGTTTTTAAAGCTGCTGGAAAGCGAAACGTCCAGCAGGGGGCGACTGAAACCCTCCTATTTATAAACAGGCTTTGCTTTATTGGAACAGAAAGAACCAAAAAACCTTCAGATTCATCATCTCTTCTTCTGTGCAGCTGAAACCTGCAGCAGTGACATCATCTGTGACGTCATCAGCAGCCTCCAGTGGCTCCGGCTCCAGGAGGGGTCAGTTCCTCAGTGCTGACGGCTGGGGGGCGGAGCATGCTCGTAGTGGGTGGAGTCAACCAGCTGACACTGCAGCAGCTGAGCTCCGCCCCCAACTTCCTGTGTCCTCCATGTTTGACAGCGGCGAAGACTTCGACTTTGATGAGGATTTTCTGATTTTTTAGCTTCGATTCTTTTCGTTTGACTGTTTACATCAGAGACTCAAACGCATTCTGACATCATTTCAGGTTTTTATTGATCAGAAACCAAGGAACAAATAAATCTATTGATTATAGAGCTCAGACTGAAGCTACTGATTAAATGCTAACAGGCTAAATGCTAACAGGGTACAGGAAGCCGCTGCTGAGATGATGTCACTGGTGTGGGCGGGGCTGCTTGGCGTACTGGATGGCGTCGAGCGCGGCGCCGATGTCGCCGTTCTTGGCCTGCAGCAGGTGAGTCAGCCAGCCGCCTTCGTCGCTGAAGCCCATGGACAACATGGCCGCCAGCGACTCCACCAGACGCGGGTCGGCTTCTGGAGGGAAGGGGGTGGAGCTTAGCGACGGCCGTGGTCATGGCAACCAGAGAGACAGAGTGCGATGCTCACCTTGAGGCAGGTGTGGGTAGAGCGCGGCCTCCCGCAGGCCGGTGGGCCCCTGCCGCGGGGCCCCGGGCTCTGGCGGCGCCCGGTCCTCCGGCTGCAGCGACTGCAGCTCACCTGTGGACGGGTCCACCTCCTTGGAGCTCAGGTGAGTCCACTCCTCGTCAGAGTCCCGGCTCACCTGCAGCCAGGAGTTCTGATTAGAGACTCATTGATCCCTGATCGGTTCCAGGGTTTGAAAAGCTGCTGACTGACCTTTGACCCTTGGTTGACTCCGTCCTCGTTGCTGGCTCCGCCCTCTTCGTTCATCTCTACGTCACCTGGCCCTGCGCCGCTCTGAGTTGGCGGGGTCACCTTGGTCTTCTGACCTTCGTGCTCCACGTCAATGTCCACGTCGATGCCTGCAGACAGAGATAACATCACTTCCTGTTCAGCAGGAAGCCCTGAGCGTGTTGTGACATCACTCACCCAGTGGGCTCAGCATGGCGGCCACGCCTTCACCAATGTTCTTCAGGAAGTCCACGCTGGCCTGGGAGGCTGCACAGAGGTCAGAGGTCAGTCAGCTGACTGAGCCTTCAGCTCCAACAGATTTCTGTTCTCATAACTGACCAGAGGGGGCGCTGCTGTCCGCTGCAGGTTTAGCAGCTCCAGCCTGCTCCGGGTTCTGGTTCTGGTTCTGGTTCCACATTCCACAGTGTCTCATCCTCTTCATCCACTTCCCCCGAGGAAACCAGTGCTGTGGGCAGAGCCAAAACAACCACTTCCTGTTACAACACAGCAGCTCTTCTGATTGGCTCTGACCCACTGTAGGTGGAGCCTATCAGCCAGCCAATCAGGAACAAGCAGTGAAACAAATGAGTGATGAACAAACAAAACGGGAAACGCTGCAAACTGCCTCCAGGCCACTAGGGGGAGTCTGCTGCAGTTATTTCTTACAGAGATAAGGTAATAAATAGATATTTTTCGATAATATTGTGAAAAACAGAGTGTTTGAGAAAATATATAAATGTTCCAGAAACAAATATCCAATAGGATATTTTTATTTCTTTTAGTTCACTGTAATCGTATAAATAGAATAAAAACAAAAATACAGAAAAGGGAAAAAAAAATTATCTTGACTATTTTCTAATAAAAAGTTACTAAAGTAAATTTATTCCTGTTTAGTAAACAAATTTGTGGAAAGACGGATAAATAAAATTCTGTGTACCTGTAGTTTACTACAGTCTTTTAAAGTAATAAAAACTCTGATTATTAAAAGAATAAAAATGATTCTTGTCTGATGGCGTAGATACCTTACAGTCCAACATGCGATTTCTTACTGAATTATAATCAAAATCAATTATTCACTAGAAATGTGAAATAAATGTTAACTCACATAAATAAATATGTTCTGCTACATATAAATAATGAGCTAAAATTATATATTTTAGCACAAATGAGCCAACGTCAAAGATCATGGAGTCAAAGACCAGGTAAAGTGTTTACTGAGGTTCTGGTCCCAGGCAGTGCGCCGGTTGATTCCCCCTAGTGGCCTGGAGGACACAGTGTTCACATCCATTTTACTCTGTGACGTTTTTTCCAGTTTGAATCAGTCATGCACCTGCAGTCCCAGGCCTCACCTGCAGGGGGTGCCAGATGGGCAGCAGAGCGTGCTCAGTGTGCTTCCCCTGAGCCTGGCAGGCGGAGCAAAGGTCGTAGTCTGGACACACCGAGCACTTGAAGCGGGTTCCCACCACCGGGCCTTCGCAGCCGTCACACGTCACGTTAGGGTGGACGCTGGGGGGCGGGGCCATGTGGGCGGGGCCATGATTATGAGGAGGGGGGCCGAAGGCGAAGGGGGGGAAAGCGTGAAGAGGGAAGTCCCGACGGTGCTCCTTCCTCTCTGTGAGGTTCAACAAAACTATTGAGACGGACACAGCATCATCACACACACACTGTAACACACACACTGTAACACACACTGTAACACACACACTGCAACACACACACTATAACACGCACACCCCAACACACACACACTGTAACACACACACACTGTAACACACACACTGTAAGACACACTGTAACACACTAACACACACACTGTAACACACAGTCACACACTGTAACACACAGTCACACACTGTAACACACAGTCACACACTGTAACACACACTGTAACACACATACACTGTAACACACACACAGTAACACACACACACACCGTAACACACACACTGTAACACACTGTAACACACACACTGTAACACGCACACACTGTAACACACTGTAACACACACACTGTAACACACACACTGTAACACGCACACACTGTAACACACACACACACTGTAACACACACACACTGTAACACACACACACTGTAACACACACTGTGTAACACACACACTGTAACACACTAACACACACACTGTAACACTGTAACACACACACACTGTAACACACACACACTGTAACACACACACACACTGTAACACACACTGTGTAACACACACACTGTAACACACTAACACACACACTGTAACACACGCACTGTAACACACGCACTGTAACGCACTGTAACACACACACTGTGTAACACACACACTGTGTAACACACACACTGTAACACACACACACTGTAACACACACACTAACACACACACTGTAACACACACACACACTGTAACACGCACACCGTAACACACACAAACACCGAAACACACCGTAACACACACACTGTAACACACACACTGTGTAACACACTGTAACACACTGTAACACACACACTGTGTAACACACCGTAACACACACACCCCCCTACCTCTGATGTAGAGGCGGAACGTGGCGTCCTTCACGAAGCTCAGCCCCATCATCAGCTCATCGTCGGAGGAAAACGCCACCAGGTCTCCATCTTCATCTGAAACACCATGACATCATCATGATGTCACTATCATCAGGAGCCAATCAAAGCAAGCCTCTGTGGCCACACCCACAACAGCTTCAGACAGGGAGGTCATGTGACCGGAACCAGAACCTCCAGAGGAACCGGGTCACCGGGTCCTGATTCGTTAAAACGTCCCAAACGAAACCTGACCGGCTGGCCCGGTTCTGGTTCTGAGCCGCCTCGGACAGAGGGAGCAGACCAGAACCAGGTAACTATGGCAACCAGAGGAGTCCGACCAATAAGATGTCGGCACTTTAAAGGAGACGGTCTCCATGGTGATGAGGCGTTGTTTACACCCAGAGACAGGACAGGTGTACCAGCTGAGGGGCGTGGCAGAAAAACAAACAACGTCACGTGACCTGAGAGTTTACAGGTTGGACCAGAACAACTGGGTTCGGTTTAGCCGAACCAAAACACCTGGAAAACACCTGGAAAACACCTGGAGAACACCTGGAAAACACCTGGAGCTCCTGCTGCCTGTAAACACCGGGCCTGAGGCTGACCTCTGAACTCTTCTCATTAAAACAGCTGAACCAAGCTGCGTCAGGACGTGTGCAGGTCACGTGACGCTCACCTTTGTAGAAGAGGCTGCAGGTGGAGCCGCTCAGGTTGGAGAAAACCGCCGCCACCTTCCGGCTCAGGTACTCGAAGCTGCAGGAAACGTCCTGGTCCACCGCGAACCTGCGGATCTCCTTCACCTGTTCGTCCTTCCCCAGCAGGTAGGCCTTTACTGTCACCGACATCCCGACAGGAACCGAACCGAACCGAACCGAGAGAGAGAGAGAGAGAGAGACACGGGCCGAGCGGATCCGAACACGAACTCTACAAAGTCTGAAAGTTTGTGACGCAGCTTGAAATCTCCGGCCTTTTATGTTTACTTCCGCCTCTGAACGTCATCGCTGCCTGGCGTACGCGGGCTCCCATTGGCCCGCTCGGAGTCCCGCCCTGACCGACGGGAGGCTGCGGGGTGAGTCAGTGCGGGACTTTCCAGCGAGCCGCGTGACCGTCCGGCCAGAACATGGAGGAAAAACACCTGAGTCACGGTGACGATGCGCTACGTCATCATTAAGGTCGTTGAAGACAAAATACCTTTTTACACCTGAAAAATACCTGGATACCAGCAGGCGGAAGTCTCAGGTTTAGAGCCTCAACTTGTTAAAGTTATTAATAGTAATAAGAGTTTTAACATTGTCCTGCATCAGAAACAGGTTTCATGTTCAACCAGCGATGTCAACAATACAAAGGGGAAAGATTCACCTTTATGATGCCATTTAACAGTAATAACTGGCTCCAATTCCCTCTTTACTCCATCAGTTGCTTCACTAGAAGTTTTATTAAACTATAAATATACATTTACACAAGATATGACAGCTGGGCCACAAACTACTGACACTTATAAATGCATTACGCCACTAAGGTAAAGCTAAATAGATAATAACATATAAGAATCAGAAAAATGTCGAGGTTTTTCAGTCAAAACTGAACAAATTTTGACATTAAATGAAATGAGAAGAAAAAGAAGAGATTTGATGAAAAACATTGACTTAAAGATATAAAGACGCATTAAATGAAGTTACAGCAGAAATATTTGTTCCACAGTGAGTGTAAGTCGTCTGAACACTAAACATTCCGCTTTTAGCTAACTGGTTGCTAAAAGTATTAACTCATTTGAATATTTGCTACTACCACCAAGATCTGCACCCGCGGCGGCTCCACCCGGGTTCGCGCCCCAGGCTTCCTGCTCGCCGCGGGCGGCGGCCCTCCCGCTCCTCCCGCTCACCGCGGCGGCCCTCCCGCTCGCCGCGGCGGCCCTCCCGCTCGCCGCGGCGGCCCTCCAGCTCACCGCGGCCTAGCCCTTGCGGCTCTGGTTGACCTCAAACTCAAATAAAAAATATGTAAATGTATTTATCTAGAAGAGATCCAAAATGTCAGTAAAGATCTGCATTAAGCTCATCTCTACACAGGTTACTGGTTCGCGTTTGTTCGCCATCAGAAGCCATTCTGCTAGCTGAAGCAGCTAGTTGCTAAAAAGAAGCTAAGGTCACTGTTCCTGTTCCAACCTGCTGGTGTGTAAATTATTTCACCCAAGATGTTTTCATCTGTTGCTTCTTAAAGCTTAAGGAGGAAAAACACCAGAGTCGTTTCTAACTGGCGTAGCTTTTTGTAGCACATTTTAGCAACAAGTGCTTTACATCAAGAAAACAAACTCTTGTGCTTTTAATATTTCTATATTATTTAAATATATATATATTATGCTTACAGTAATTTGGGGGGGGGGTTCCCTCCTGGAGTTCCCCTAAAACTCACCTGCAGAACTCAATCAGAACCAAACAGTAAAACTTCCAAACCGACATGTTTTCATTTATTTATTCTCATTAATGTTTTTGGAAAACCCAGTATTATAAACAGCAGTATTACAAAACAGACCAGAAATAACGTTAAAACAATCAAATCAAAAAGGTGTCAGTAAACTTTGAATGTTCTCATATGTTTGTGTTTATTTTAGGAATCATTCAGGTGATCCAAAGAACCAGAACCAGTTCAGTTAAATGGAACAGAACCAGTCCAACCAGAACCACATGTTCAGAATCTGGTCAGGGTTCTGTGGAGGATCCAGAAGCTTCTGGTCTGCTGTTTGTTTCTCATTGTCAATAAAGTTTTATCTTCCACAGCAGGAAGTGTGTGAGGTGATGAGTCAGCGTCACAGGACGAAAGCCGCTGATGGATCATGACTCAGCAGGAAAACTGAAGGCCCAGATGTGACCCGGAAGAAGTTTTCCGTTCTGCTCCTTCTGGATCATCGACCAGCAAAATCTAAGACAGACAAGTTACAAGTTTTTACTTTGCTTTAAAGGCTAAACTGGACTAAAAGAGAGAGTGAACAGATTTAACTCTGAGTTAAGAACTGATGTTGAAGTCATGTTGAGTGCAGACAGAACAGCGTCATCAGCATAGAAACGATAATTAGCTTTTTCTTTACGGTTGCAGATTTTCATATAAACGATTAAACGACTGAACCCTGAGGAACTCCTTCTCATGGAGGCAGAAGTGATTTCTCCTGACAGGTAGAACTTCCAGAGTCTCCAGAACCTTTTTCTGACCCAGAACTGTTATTCGTATCGGACCGGTTGTGTTGTGACGAGGTAACTCCAGATTTATGGACCTGATGGGTTCTGGTGCTCCCAGGGTCCAAACGGCAAGTAAAAATAAACTTTGGAGGAAATTAAATCATTTGAGAACAGATTTTATTTAAAAAGGTGAAAGATAAAAGTTTAAATTACAGATAAAATTAAATGACTAAACCGGAAGCAGTTGCAGGACTCACTGGAGCCACACCACGCCCCCTGCTGGACCTTCTGCGGTACTGCTTATTTTATAAGAATGAATTGGAAATCAAAACAATGGAAACCATGAAAGTCTGAATTTGGTTCTGTGAGTTGCGTGGTTCACCTGATGGGCGGGGCCTGATGCCATCTGACCAATCAGTCAAGCAGCCGTAGTTACTCCATAATATTTATTTAATAGGAAAACATCATTTAATCCACCATTTTAAACCCAAACTAATAAACAAAAAAGTTTTCAGCAACCGCTGCTGTTTCATGTCGATGATGACGTCACCGAGGACAGCCAACAGCAGCACAGTCCGCTGATGATGTCACCAGGTGTCAGATGTAGAGAGGGTGGTACTGGCGCGAGGTGAGCCGCTTCCTGCAGGTGGGGCAGGTGTGTGATGATGTCAGAGCGTCCCTCAGACACTGGCTGCAGAACACGTGACCGCACTTAGTGGAGACGACCAATCGCCTGCTCTCTATGATCTGTGAGGGAAACAAGAACCAATCAGAACGCAGGACCAGAGAGCAACGTTCTGGTTCTGATCCGGTTCCACCCGCGAGGGAATCTCACCTCGGAGTACAGGTCCAGACAGACGGGACAGCTGATGAGACCCGGAGTCAACCTGCAACAGACACAGCCTGAAAGGTTCTGGTTCTGGTTCTGGTGTCCAATCAACAACAAGTTACTGACGTCAGACCGGAGCCGTCTACTTCCTGGAGGCCAAAATCTATTAGTTATCATAAAAACAAACAATTACATGTGACTAAAACCTGGTTCCAACAAGGAGAACCCAGAACACACCGGACTGACTGGACCCGGCCGGAACCACGACTAAGACCCAAAATTAAAGATTCTGGAGAAAAATCTGGGCTGCACAGTGGCGCAGTGAGAAGGTCCTGGGTTCGATCCCCGGCCCGGGTCTTTCTGCATGTTCTCCCTGTGCTGGTGGTTCTGTCCAGTTCTACGGGTTCCTCCCAGTCCAGAAACATGACTGTCAGGTTGACTGGTCTCTACCTTCTCCTTAGGTGTGAGTGTGTGTGCAGGTTGTTGGTCCTGTGTGTCTCTGTGTCGTCAGGTGACCCGTCAGGTGACCCGTCAGGTGACCCGTCAGGTGACCCGTCAGGTGACCCGTCAGGTGACCCGTCAGGTGACGCGTCGCCTGAAATGTCTCGTTAGCGACCCCAACAGGACAAAGGTGGAAGAAAATGGATGGATGGAGAAAAATCCAGACCAAGATGTTGGCAGGGATCTGTGTAATACCTGGACGTCTACCAGCAGGGATCGGTGTAATACCTGGACCTCTACCAACACAGGGATCTGTGTAATACCTGGACGTCTACCACCAGGGATCTGTGTAATACCTGGACCTCTACCAACACAGGGATCGGTGTAATACCTGGACCTCTACCAACACAGGGATCGGTGTAATACCTGGATGTGTGTGCAGTAGAGGTGATGGCAGCTTGAACGACAGTGGGCGCGTCTTCGTCTTCATCGCTGCTGAGAACGTAGCTCTCACCTGGAGGCCCTGATGGAAGAACCAAGAAGGTCCGTTACTGGTCCATTACTGGTCCGTTACTGGTCCAGTGTGAGGTCATGAGAGCAGATCCAGTTTACCTTCGTCCACCAGCTGGGGGCAGGAGAGAGAGAAGCAGAGTTATGTGGCTGTGAGCAGCAGCTTCCTGTTGGTTGGTTGGTTTGTTTACCAGCACAGACTCGTTGTTGGTCGTCAGGTCGACCACCGCAGACTCCGATCCCTCGCAGGTGAGGTCCACCACCTCCTCCACACCTGGACACAGCAGAGCCACGTGAGCCGGACCGTTTTGCAGAACCTTCAGCGCAGACCGGAGGTTCTGGACCGGCTTCAGGGCCGTCGGGTTCTACACCGACCGTCCTCGGCGCCGTCCATCACGTCGATGGGCTCCGTGGGGGGGGCGGGGTTTCCGGCGCCGGCCGCCCTGCGGGTCCGACTGCCGGCCGCTCGGCTGGTCTTGGTTCTGGTTCTGGAGACCAGAGAGCTTCCAGTGGGCCGCCGCTTCCTCTGAGCCTGAAACACAGGACGTGATGTCATCAGGGGGCGGAGCCTTCTTCCCCTGGACAGGTGCAGCCGCTCAGAGGTCTACAGAGGACAGTCTGCAGACCAATCAATAACAGCCATCGATCACCTGATCAGGTGGCTGCAGATCAAACTGACTCACCGAGCTGCTCATGTCCTGAAGAGGTCCGAGGTCCGTTCAGCTCTGAGGGTCGGCTCCTGGATCCGGGTGATCCGGGTGATCCGGGTGATCCAGGTGATCCGGGTGATCCAGGTGATCCGGGTGATCCAGGTGATCCGGGTGATCCAGGTGATCCAGGTGATCCGGGTGATCCAGGTGATCCGGGTGATCCAGGTGATCCAGGTGATCCGGGTGATCCGGGTGATCCAGGTGATCCAGGTGATCCAGGTGATCCAGGTGATCCAGGTGATCCAGGTGATCCGCACGATGCAGCTTTACTCTGTGTGAAAACATGGAGCAGACATTTCTGACTGGTTCTGGATCGGACCGGAATCTGGGCTAGAACCTGGCGGTCTGAAGGGAAGCCCCGCCCTCCCGATCATCCATTGTTGTTTTTATGAAACATTTTGGACAATTGTACAGAATCATGTGTACGAAGACATCAAGTCTTCCAGGCTTAAGGCAAAAGTTAAATGATAAGAAAAGAAAAAATAGTTAAAAATATAAATAAAAATCATTTCGTCAGACATCAGCAGCCTGATGTCATCGTGTAAATTTAAACATGAAACCTGTTTGGTTTCAGAGAAAACATCCGTAAGCCAGACTTCAGTCTGTCTGTGTGGAGACACCACAGAAGTTCAGAAGGCGACAGACGGCCGCCGTCCGTCTGACACCCGGACAGACGGCCGCCGTCCGTCCGACACCCGGACAGACGGCGGCGGTTTCTTTTTAACCCAACGGGTTAAACAGAAACCGAGAAACCGGAAAACCGGGACGCAGAATGGCGCCATTTATGACTCAGGACCAGAGAGTCCAGTGAAAAATCAACATGAATGTGGAATCAGGTGAAACACGTGACGACGCGGCGGCGCCAGGTGAAGGACACGGTGGGCGGCGTCAATACAACTAGAAAGAAAGAAACTACAGAGGACATGAGACAAGACTGGTCAAAAGAATGAAGGACAAAATGCAAGAATTAACAGAGAGACTGAAGCAAATACAGAGGAATAAACTGGTATGGCAAGACCTTTCGAGCAATAATTAATACAGAGGACTGTATGGCAAGAACAAATACTGTTTTCAGATAAAAGGTGAAATTAATATTGTTGAAGAGCCGTGGGTTTGTTGGGACAACATCTAGTACTTATAGACGATGGCACTAAACAACTCATCACTTGTGTGTTTACTTAGATTTGATATATTTATTTCTTCAATAATATTTTTCATGTCAGTTTTAATGTCGAGGCTGAAATGCCTCCATGACACTTTCAATTTGACTCATTAGGATTTTAGAACCAGCCTTGTTCTTTCTAATTTCTGTCCAGTAAAGTTATTAATCTACAAATAAATAGACAGGTCAATAAAGATATAATCCATGTTTCTGTCCCATATTTCTATGGCATTAACAGGATCTGGAACATAGATTTCCACTGAAAGCTCTGGTTTGCACAGTAAATGCCATGTGGGTGAAATTTTGTGGATATGTCCCATTTTCCTGAAGGCAGCACAGAGCTGCACCACCAGAAACTCAAAGAACCACTGAAGAGAAGAAGAGTTATGATTAATATAGTTGCAGTTTTATCCATGTTTTAATGTTGCAGAGCAGAGTCAGTTTGCAAATAGGTCAAAGTTTAAACTGCCGTTGTTGTACATCTTTATCTGGTCATTTTGTGCAATATTTAACTAACATCAGAAAATTGCACAGAACAGAATTTTTTTTTCCACTCTGGCCGCCGATTTTAAGTTCAACGTCCATTCATTGCATTTTTCGTAGACGCCTGTAAAAATAATTTCTATCCACGTGGCTTTTCTGTTCTCTGGGAAATTAGTTTTGATGATAAATACTGAAACAAGCATAGAAACCAAAACATCAACAATAGTGACAGGAATATTAACAATAAAATAACTCAGTGCAAAGAAGCCTAAAAATTCTTTGGTGGGGCGGCGAGGGACCTGGATAAACGACAGGGGGCGCTGGCGCAAAACCGGTTGACAAACGCTGTCTTAGAGTGTAAATACAGGTTTGTATTTCATTCCAATTCTTCATGCTGTTTAGTAGATTTTATTTTAGCGTCACCGTGTGCCATAAAAGACTGATATCCACAGAACCAGGCGGTTCTTTCCATCCAAACGGAATTTTAAACAATTTATCCTTTGCAGCCACATAAACTCAAAACAATCCAACACCACCGTGTGTCAAACACCTAAAACACGACCAGGCAGCCGGCGTGTGCCGGACCGGCTCCGGAAACAGGACCTGGTAGCAGCTGCCGCTGCGTCGAGCAGCTTCAGTTTCCCACAGAAGCATTTCTCACCACAACACCGCTGCTAGCCGTTAGCCGTCCTGACTCACCACCAGCAGCTCCTCCGGGTGTGTTCCGGGACCCGCTGGCACCTGGAGACGGAACCTTCTCAGAATGGGTCACTGCAGTCCGGATTACTTTGGTTCCGATCAGAAGATAAAAACTCGGACTCAGTCCCGCTGAAGCTGACACCAACGGGAGCTTCCCCTCTTGTTCTGTTGCAGCGGAAGTTGTTGCCCGGCACAGGCCTCATCAGCGCCCTCTGCAGGTTGGAAAATAATCAGGAAAACTTGTTAGTTTGACTCGGCCTCAAGGACAAACCTTTCTGTAAATCCTAAAAAGTTTCACATTATGTTTGATTCTGTAACTAACACAACATAGGAACTCTAGAAATGACGTTGATGATGAAGATAAGTCCTTGTTTTCACTGGTGAAGCGGAAGAAAAACAAAATGATCCGTTCCGTTTCTGCACCTTCAGGCTTTTTTCCCCGATTCACCGAGGAACGTTCCTCTGAACGGTGAGTCCAGTTCCTCTGAACGGAACGTTCACTGCGTGAACGTTTCATCCGAAACTTTTAAAAACACGACAGATGTCTTCTTTAAACTGATCAATATGACAAAATAACTTAAAACATTAAAACCCAACTATAAGTTTTTCCAAACGCTTCCAGAATAGTTTATTCTGAAATTGTTATATTAGAATAAAATTTAGCAAAAACGGTGATAAATGTATAATTATTAAAAATAAAATTAATTTGTAGTGTTGATGCTTAATTTCCTCTAAGGCATATTAGTTTTGCGTGGAAAGAATATGAATGCAGGCAGAAAAACGGCAATTAATCAAATTATATCAAGCAAATTTCATACTCTCAATTTTTTAAAAAATAAAACTTTATTAAAAAAGTTTTTTGAAACTTTATTAAAAAAAAATTTATTTTAAACTTTATTTTCAAAGTTTTAAAAAACTTTGAAAATAGTTTTTATGAAATTATTTTCAAATAAACTATTTTGGAAATAAAACTTTAATTATCCACCGTTTCCATTAGAGCAAACAAATGAATGTAGGTCAATGAATATATTTAATTCATCATAATATCGGCTTTCTTTTGGTTTGGAAGTGAAAGATTTGGCCGATTGGTCTCAGTTTAACTTGGTTTAACATTGGTCTTTAAACGCATCATCAACAGGTCTGGATTAATTGATCTGTCACCATGGTAACAAACCGAAACCCACCAAGCAGAACACAGAAGAAGACATTTTTCGTTAAGACTTTTTATTTGAGCTGGAGCACAATCCGTCAGCTGATCGTTACGGTTGATGTGGCCAGCTTCCTGTTTCCACAATAAAAGCTCAAACTTTAAATAAAACAAAAGCTGATTGTTGGAAGAAAAGAACCGATCCAGTGGTACCAGAACCGGGCCGACTGTATCCATAAACCAAGAACGTAAACAAACGACAACAGAGGAACGGAGACTGAGGGGCCATGTGACCGTCGTCCACACCGGCTGATGGCCCGGTGCATCATGGGAGTCAGCATAGAGGCGGAGACATCCGGCGCAGCCCGGCAGATCCGCTTTAAGGCTGCGCCTTCATGAACGCCAACAGCTGAATGTCCCACTGAGCCTGAAGGCAGCACAGCTGGGAGACAGGTCAGAGGTCAGATGATCCAGGAGAAGGTGGCGCGGCTCTAAGCGGAGGTGAAGGTGACGCGGTCGTCCTGGTTCATCTTCAGGTGCGTGTCGAGGATCCGGAACATTTCCTGGATGTTCGGAACGTAACCCGACTGCAGCTTGGACCACACGGGAACGTCTGGGGAAGACAAACAGCGTTACACCAGGAAGCTGCACGGCTCTGCACCAATCAGGACTCACCGTTCAGCATGACCTCGAAGGCTCCCGTAGACAGGAAGTGAGTCTCCATCATGTTACTGATGAAGAAGGCCATCAGACACGAGAAGATCTGGAAACAGGAAACGCCATCGTCAGCATCTGTTGCTACGGCAACAGCACAGAAGGTCTGGTACCTTGTTGTTCTGAGTCCAGGCCCAAACTGCAGGCATGTCGGTACCGAGGAGCGGGAAAGGGTTCTGACCGCTGATGATGAGGAGGATGGAGACGAGCTTCAGGTAGGAGACCAGGTTACCGACGAGCCTGAGGAAGAGGACGAGTTCAGGATGAAGGTCCCAGAACCGGAACCAGAACCGGAAGCAGAACTTCAGTCTCACCTGTTGAGCGGGGAGGGGGGGTAGTTCTCCCCCTGGATGCGGATATCTGGATACACCTGGCTGATGGCCTGGGAGTATTCCTGGAAGACTTTACTGTAGCCTCAGGAGATGCTGGACACACACACACACACACACACACACAGGTTACCACCTGTTTCACGTCTGAACAGGAAGCTGCTGGAACATACAGAAAATATGTCAAACTGATTCTGTTTTCTTCATAGATTTATTCATGAATTTATTTGTTGGACATAATGGATAATTATGAATGAATTTCCTGGTGACTAAATACTTATTTTGAGTCCAAATCAAAGACCCATTCATATTCATAAAGTTATTATTCAATTTAAATTTTAAACCAGGAATGTTAGAACAAAAAAAATCACAGAAATAAAAACATTTAAGAAGAATATCAATCCCTCCGACGAGTCTAATGTTCAGGTTTGACATGACGGCCATCAATCTCTGTTCATCTCCAAGGAAATCTTCGGTTCGTTTAGAGTGACGTCATCGCGCTAGATGCTAGCCTGCATGCTAACTCACCAGTAGCGGAACTGGAGCACTGGGCCGGAGTACAGCGCCGCTTTTGGGGGTTTCCCGCTCTGCGGTTCGGTTTCTGCAAAGACGTCGGTTCTGTGGTCTGACCGGCCCACATAAACATCCCGTAAGGTGAGGGCTGTGAAGAGCAGCACAGCCGCCAGCAGGCCACCCGAACCGAACTCCGCCATGACTGCCGTCCTCCTCAGGGGAACTTCCGCTAAAGACCGTCACAATAAGAGGTGAAGGTAATTCGCTTTACCCGCTTTATCCAGAGGTAAAATGTTAATGCTGAGTAAATAAGCCACTCAGTTTCTGTTCCCAGCATTTTCCACGTACATCCACTCGTGAGATTTAATTCCTTCAAGTGGCTTCACTCGCTGTGTCATCATAGCCACTGCATGCTTTTATTATGAAGAGAAAAGGTTGTTTCCGGTGAGCTACCGTCAAAACAGATGATTAGTATTTTAACTGTCTTTTTTGTTTAAGTTATTTTTGTATTTTTGGTTTTTTATCTCGATTTTATTTTACTTTTGTTGCTTTTGTTTTTCAGCATTGTCTACGTCATACCTCCGCGCCGCATTGGTCAGTGACGTCATGTTTGAGTGACGCTCGGTCAGTTATGGGCTGCTATGAAACAGGCTGCTGATGAAGGTGAGGAAGAGGATTTTTCTTCGCTTTAAAGGACCCGTTGGCGCTTTGAAGTCACGTGGTCACCATGCTCGCCGTGGGGGGGCTGGTGAGGTGCAGAGTCCTGCAGCCACGTGCACGTGACGTCCTGGGCAGGTGGGCTTCCCCTGTCCTTCCCCTCACCTGTACAACAGAGTCTCGCGTGAGGCCGGCGTCTGGGGTGGGAGGAGCCAGCGCCGCAGGTGGATGGTACGGCAGCCTGTCGGACTCCGCTCCAGTTCACCTGTGTGAGAACTTCCTGGTCAGTGCGCACCAGGTGAGCGGGTTGCCATGGTGGCTGAGCATCGCTATGGCAACAGCGTCCATCAGGACCTGCATCACCTTGCCGCTGGCCGCCTACCAGCTGATCATCATTGCCAAGGTAGGTGGAGTTCAGTTTAACGTCATCAGGGTCAATTCACAGCACCAGTTCCCATGGCAACAGAGCTCCGTAAAACAGGGACCAGCTGTGACCCCCGACCTCAGGTCACATGCTTCCTGTGATGGTAACCATAGCAACCTGCATGTGCTGCAGGTGGAGGCGCTGCAGGCGGAGATCTCTGGGCTGGCGAAGAGGCTTCGATACGAGGTTTCAGTCCGAGGGCGAGAACGAGGCTGGACGGACAAGCAGAGCAGGTGAGGACGGGCAGAACCAGCCAACCGCCTGGTGCCAGGTCCGGGTTCTGGTTCTGATCCGGTTCTTCTGGCAGAACTCGGCTTCTGTTTCACAGAATGGAACCGGGTCGAACCAGGTGGTTCCGGTTCCTCCTCAGTTCCCGGTGTCTTCCTGCTTATCCTCTCTGGGTTCAGAGGTTTTCCTTCACCAAGACTTTCTTCACAAGCCGAGTTTCCCTCAACGTTTTTCTTTCTGCCCATTTCAAAGTATCGCATCAGAAAGGTTTGATGGAAACGACATAAATTGAAATGACTTCATCAGTTTTGCAAAAACGTTTTTGTGCTGGCGTGAGGCATAGAGTTAATAGTTAAAGCAGAGATGGAAACAGGTTTGCTGAACAAGTTCTAACGTAGCGAACGCTGCCATCTACTGGTGGGTCTGAGCCTTACCACAGGCACCTCTACTTCCTGCTTCCTGTAGCCAGGCGTAGCGTTAGCATCTGCCTTTGCATAGCCTGGTTGCTTCCAAACCAATAGACAGAAACACTTCCTTTTTTTGTTGCAACTTTATAAAAGTTTGCTCAGAATTTGAATGACAGTTGGATAGAAAGTTCTTACACACTCTTCCTTTTCACGTTTCAGATTGTAAAAGTTATTTCTGGAAGAATGGAACCAAAATGAAAAGGTTTAAAGGGCCAGTATCATGTGTTTTCCATTCCATAGCACAATCCAGTAATTATGTTACCTTCAGTTGTTATAAAATGTTATATATATATATCAAATATGGCTCAATATTAATGGAAATTTGTCCTTCTGATTTAACTTCTTGAAATTGGACCTCTGTCTCTTTAAGAAGCTCCTGCTCTTTTTGAAGCTCCGCCTTCAGGAAGTCATCCCAACATGGCTCCTCTGTTAACCTTTTAACATTTTTACTCTGAGCAGCAGCTCCTATAATGAGCTCAGCAGCTGTTTGCTAACTGCTGCTGGCTAGTCTGAAGGAGCTGAGTGGGGGAGGGGCTTTGCCTCAAAGGCGGGACTAGGTTCACCCAGGCGTTTAGCAGTTGAATGGTTGCCATGGAGATTAAAGGACTTCTCAAACATGAAAGAATCGAGGTTGGACCGAGTCCAGGAAGGAACCGGAGTTCTGTTTCTGGGGTCTGAAAAGGTTCTGGTTCTGGTCACAGGGTCCAGTTCCAGAAAAACCTGCGGCGTCTGGTTTCGCAGCTCTACGTCCGGGACAACTGCCACCCGTTCAAAGCCAGCCTGCTGGTCTGGGTCCAGCTGCCGCTCTGGGTCGGCCTGTCTCTGGCGCTGCGGAACCTCAGCCTGGACCGACCGGGTAGGGACTGGGTTCTGGTTGGGTTCTGGTTTTGGTTCTGGTCTGATCTCTGTGTTCTTGTGCAGCGCTGCATGGCGAGCTGGCAGCAGGGGGCGCTCTCTGGTTCCCGGACCTCACGGTACCGGACTCCACCTGGGTCCTGCCGGTCTGCCTGGGCCTCACCAACCTGCTCATCCTGGAGGTCGGTGTGGGGGCGGAGCCAGGCCACCTGGGCTGTGATGTCATCGTGCTGATGTCATCTCCTCCTTCTTCTTCTTCAGGTGTTTTCTCTGCAGAGAGTCGGAGCGTCGCGTTTCCAGCGGCTGGTTCTGAACGGGTTCAGAGGGTTCTCGGTTCTGATGATCCCCATCGCTGCTTCTGTCCCGTCGGTGAGCTAAACGGGTCAGGATTAGATCTGGATCAGAACCGGATCCCGGGTGTTTTATTTTGAAGAGACGGAGCTCTCTAACTTCCTGTTTCCTCCTCCCAGTCCATGGCTCTGTACTGGTTCTGCTCCAGTCTGGTCGGGTTCAGTCACAACCTCCTGCTGCGCTCGCCAACCGTCCGCAGAACCTTTGGACTGCCGGCGCCGCGGTCCGAAACGCCATACCGGGACCTGCTGTCAGCCTTCATCAGCAAGTACTGGAGGTAGAACCACCTGGCCGGGTTCTACTGATGGTTCTGCTCGGTTCTACAGTGAAACCGGTCTGGAGAACATGGCTGCAGCTTCCTCGTCGATCTTGGTTCTGGTAGAACCGGGCTTCATGTGGGACTCTTTAAATGTTCTGGTGGTAATAAAGTTCTGTGGTTCTGTTCGTGTTCGCCTGGTGAACTTCAGGTTCTGGTTAGAACTCTGGGTGCAGATGGGTTTGGGTCTGGCTGGTGCTGATCAGAACCGGGTCTGTTCTGGGTTCTGGAGTTGAAAATGTTCTGGGAATCTTTATTAAACAATAACAGGAAGAAAACACTCCCAGCTCGGACTGGGACGCTTCCTGTTTCCCAGACTGGGAGTCGGGGTCAAACTGGGATCTGAATGTGAGGAATGTGGAGGCAGAAGTTCTGGTCGGAACCGGCCGGTACCGATCCAATCAATAATCAGACACCTTTCAGCTCATCGAGTTCAGCGAGAAACTCATTTGGATCAGTCGGTTCGGGCTGGTCTGGGTTCGGTTCGGGCTGGTCTGGGTTCGGTTCGGGCTGGTCTGGGTTCGGTTCGGGCTGTGGGCGGGGCCAGCAGCTTCATCAGCTCTCAGTCCAGATCAGACCTCGGAGCGCCATGACGTCCCGCCGCCTCTCGCTGCTCCTGCTGCCGCTGCTGGTTCTGGTTCGGGTTTTGCGGGCCGGGCCGGGCTGCGCTCCGTGTGACCCGGCGGGGTGCGCTCCTCTCCCGGCTGCGGGCTGCCCCGCCGGCTCGCTGCGGGACTCCTGCGGCTGCTGCGCGGAGTGCGCCGCGGCGGAGGGCGAGCTGTGCGGCGGCCGCCGCGCGGCAGCGCGCCGCTGCGGCTCCGGGTTGGAGTGCGTCAGGAGCGGCGACGACAAGCGGAGCAAAACCGGCGTGTGCGCGTGCAAGACCAACTACCAGGTGTGCGGATCCGACGGAACCACGTACAGGAGCGGCTGCGCCCTGAAGAGCGCCAGCATGGCGGCGCAGCGGGGCGGCAGGGAGCCAATCAGCGTCCAGAACAAAGGCCGCTGCGCCTCAGGTGAGACGGACCTCAGGTTGTATTATCAATGTTCTGGTATTTCAAAGATTAAAATAAAAATAAAACATAAATAAATAACTTACAGAAAAGTTTTTCAGCAGCAAAAAACATTAAAATCCATATAAACCGTAAGAAACCCGTAAGTGCAGAAAGTATTGATGGTCAATAAATAAATTGTTCAATAAATCACAATATCAATGAAACGTTCGCGCTCCTGTTATTGTTATTACTGAACAGGCTGTTAATCTGGCTCTAATCCCGCTGCCATTTTTCTCCAGCTGCTCATCCAGATGTTGCTCCAGGTGCGCTCACCTGTTCATTCCAGCCCTCAGTACCGCTCCGGTCCGGTCCGGTCCGGACCGGTTCTGGGCCGACAGTACCTCCGTCTGGCTCGGTTTCTCTCTGTTAATCTCTTTTCCATTCCGAGCCAGATTAGCGGCTCACTGAGGCGCTCAGAACATTCCTGCCGGGTCACGGGTCGGTTCTGGTTCGGTTCTGACCCGATATCTGTCTGCAGCTCCCTCCATAGTGACGCCTCCAGGCCAGGTGTTCAACCTCAGCGGCTCCCAGGTGTTCCTGAGCTGCGAGGCGGTGGGCGTGCCCACACCTGTCCTCACCTGGAGGAAGGTGAGCCGCTTCAAGATGAGCTGTCTGGACTGATGATGATGATGATGATGATGATGATGATGATGATGGTGATGATGATGATGATGATGGTGATGGTGATGATGGTGATGATGATGATGATGATGATGATTGATGGTGATGATGGTGATGATGATGATGATGATGATTGATGGTGATGATGGTGATGATGATGATGGTGATGGTGATTAATGATGATGATGATGATGATGGTTATGATGATGATGATGATGATGATGATTGATGATGATTGATGATGATGATGGTGATGATGATTGATGATGATGATGATAATGGTGATGATGATGATGGTGATGATGATGATGATAGTGATGGTGATGATGATGATGGTGATGATGATTGATGATGATGATGGTGATGATGATGATGATGATGATTGATGATGATTGATGATGATGATGGTGATGATGATGATGGTGATGATGATGATGATAGTGATGGTGATGATGATGATGGTGATGATGATTGATGATGATGATGGTGATGATGGTGATGATGGTGATGATGATGATGGTGATGATGATGATGGTGATTAATGATGATGATGATGATGATGGTGATGATGATGTGATGGTGATGGTGATGATGATGATGATGATGATGATGATGATGATGATGATGATGATGATTCCCAGGTGCTTGGCGGCAGAAAGAGGGCGGAGCTTCTACCTGGCGATCGGGACAACCTGGCCGTCCAGACGCGAGGCGGACCGGAGAAGCACCAAGTGACGGGCTGGGTTCTGGTCAGTGACCTCAGGTTCACCCCTAGGGTCAACGGCAGGTTGACCCCTGGTGTCCCTCTGGTGATGTCATCGCCCTACTGGACCAATCAGATCTGTGGCTCTCTCCTCAGATCTCCCCGCTGACTGAAGAAGAAGAAGGATCCTACGAGTGTCACGCCGCCAACTCCAGAGGCGAAGCGTCGGCCATCGGTGCCGTCCACCTGGTCAGGTCCGTCGATGACATCGTCCTCAATTCAGGTAACCAGAACTCTGACATCATCGTCTACAGACTGTCACAACCAATCAGTGTCCTGGTAACACTGCCTGCCTCACATCAACCAATCACATTGGTCCTGATTGGTTGAGTCTCATTGATAGATTGAGGTTGGATGTTGAGGAACAGAACCAAACCATAAATGTGCTTTTCAGTTAAAGCTGCAGTTTGTAACTTTGTAAAAATGTTTTTTCTCATTTTTGTTCAAATTGTCTTCATGCTGCTGCAGTTTAATATCAACCAGATAATCCATGAACAGATGGATCTCTGACAGCGCTAAGCCCCTCCTCCTGACTCTGGTTGTGTTTGGTTCATTTCTTCAATCAACAATGTGAACACGCTGCTAAATGTGCTAATGGCAGAGAAGCTGCTCACTGTTATAGGAAATCTGCCGACATCGGTGGCTATGCTAACTAGCCTAGCTGTAAAGCCGTGTCTAATTAGAGGTTAAAGGTGAACATATGAAGGTTGGTTGTTGTCTGAGCTGTTGGAAAACAGAAACCAGAAGGATTTCCTGTCCTACTCTAGAGGTGAACGCCCCCTAGTGGCAGATGGAGGCATTACCAATCGATCTCAGAACAGGGTTACTCTTCGATTGCTGATCACAATTTCCCTAAATACACCATGTTCCAAATTATTATGCAAATGGATTCAAGTCTCATAAAGATAAATTTTTTGTTGTGCTGTTAAATTCATAGCTGGTTTTGTGTGTTTGAATCACTGATATTCATTTCAGTTCTGGTTGATCAGTTTGTCTCAGGTAAAGGAATCTACTAGAAGGATGATCCACATGATGAATCAGGTTTCAGGCAACATGGGAAGAGAAAGGATCTCTGCTGAAGACCATCAGATAGTGTAGAGCCGTACGACAAGCTATGAAAACAGCAGATATGTCATGAAACTGGAGCGTTGCCATGGTGCTGTGGAGAGACTGGAGGCTGATCCAGAACAAAGATGGTTTGTGCAGATGGAGGCCTAATGAGGAAGGTTTCTGTTAGACACACTGATGGATCCAGAGAGCAGCTGCTAAAATGCCCTTAAAGCAGCAAACAGTCATTTGAAGCTGCTGGAGCCTCTG
>CAEGAE010023413.1:0-83578 GCA_903067095.1 Girardinus metallicus | reverse complement strand
CCCGGAACGTAGCTGGAGATGGGCACCAGCAACCCTCCCGACCCCATTAAGGGACAAGGGTGAACAGAAAATGGATGGCTGGATGGGTGACTTCTGGTAGCACATTTCAGCAGCAGGGCATTTCAACGGGCTTTACATCATAACAAACACAAAGTCATTCAACACAGAATCAACAGTTAAAACATGACATTAAGTCAAGAGCCATCGTTAAATTTGTAATTGATTACGTTTCAAATACAACTCTAAACAGGTGGGATTTTAGTCGAGACTTAAAGGCACTCAGTGTTTCAGCTGTTTTACAGTTTTCTGGAAGTTTGTTCCAGATTTGTGGTGCATAGAAGCTGAATGCTGCTTCTCCTCGTTTGGTTCTGGTTCTGGGGATGCAGAGCAGAACCAGAACTTGAGAGGCCTGGAAGGTTGATACAATTAGTTCCCAGAACTTTGAGATAAAACAATCTGTTGGTATTAAATGTCCCTCAGACTTGACGTAAGTGCAAAGGAGATTATGCTTCCTCTGTTGTTGCTCTTAATATTTCGAATAAGTTACCCTTTCAAATGAGGTCTCCCCACAGTCTTAAAACTTATTGTGATGTTTTAGTTTTATTTTATTCTGATTTCATATTTTTCATGTGTCCCTGTGCATCAATTTAGTGCAGTTTCACGCTGTTTTTAAATAAATGTAACATTGACATTGAAATCAGCAGAGCTCTGAACTTCAGGAAGTCAGCATGCTGTCAACTAACTCTTGAATTTGTGTTTTCCTGCTGAAGTTTGTAAAAGCACTGACGCACTTTGGAGAGGACTCGTCCAAGCAGCAGCCGGACGACTTCTTTGGGGTCTTCAACACTTTCCTCTCGACGTACTCTGAAGCCCGGCAGGATAACGAGGACATGGCCCGACGGCAGGAGGAGGAGGAGAAACGGGCCCTGGCGGAGGCTCAGGTCAGTGGAGATCCTGCCTGAGGTTCTTCAGCAGCTTCGTTACCTGACCGGAGTCCGGCTCTTTGTGTTTGTCCCTGCAGAAGAAGAAGGACCGGGACCAGAGGATGAGGAAGGCCACGTCAGTCGAGAAAGAGGAAGGAGGAGAGTTCGATGACCTGGTGTCCGCGCTGCGATCCGGAGAGGTCTTCGTAACCAAAGACAAAAAGCAAAGACAAAGACCGGCGTCGACCATCAGCCAGTACCAGGACAGCTAGTAACTGGGTTAACTGGGACTGAGGCGGAACCAGTGCCATGACTGTAATAACCAGTAACTGACTCGCTGGGACTGGAGCTGAAGCAGAAACCAGGACGGATTCACTGGAACTGGACTGA
This sequence comes from Girardinus metallicus, assembly GCA_903067095.1. Classification (NCBI taxonomy): domain Eukaryota; kingdom Metazoa; phylum Chordata; class Actinopteri; order Cyprinodontiformes; family Poeciliidae; genus Girardinus; species Girardinus metallicus. The sequence goes on along the minus strand of CAEGAE010023413.1, from coordinate 82,265 downwards.
ACCAGTTGGTAACCACCAGCACCTCACTGGGACTGGAACATAATGTTCATCAGGACCAGCTCACTGGTGGGATAATGGTTTCACCCTGAAGCAATGGTTTTGCTTGGTAAGCAAAAGACTTCAATGGAAAATATAAAAACTCAAGTTGGTTTGTTTCTAAAGAAAAACAACAAAAAAAACCCATACTAGGCCATTTTAATGAAACTAAATTTCTTCACATTTCACCTTCAAACAAACCCACAAAGAGCTGAAACATTCCCATCACATCTGAAACCAGTTAAAGCTGCAGTACGTAACTTTTACATAAAAATTGTTTTATTTTTTTACATATTGGTAAAGATTGATGTGTAATATTAAACAGATAATCTGCGAAAAGATCAATCTCCTCCTGAGCCTCCCTGAGATACTGTTTCTGTCTGAAGAGATGCACCGCTGCCAACCAAAAACAACCAATCAGAGCCAGGAGGAGGAGCTTAGCGCTGTCAGTCATCCTCATGTACTCCTCAAACGACTTACTATTACAGAAAACAGCCATCAGTTGATGTGCTAACTAACCTGAACATTCACAACAGGCTGTGCTAGCTGCAGATGGTGATTGACAGCGGTAAGCCCCGCCTCCTGACTCTGATTGGTTGTTTCTAGTTTGCACTGATTTCCCCTCCCCCCCACAGATTATCTGTCTCAAATCAAACTGTCACACCGTAGCGACAGTGTCAAGACAAAAAAAAAGTAAAAGTTACATACTGCACTTTTAAGTCTTTCATCACGCCAAAGAATAAGTTGAAATATTTAGAAAAAAACTATAGAATAACTCTAACCAATCCACCTGACAGTGAAAACACAGTGTCTGTTTATTATCACAATTATTTATTGTTTGTTAAAGCACTTCGTCATTACGTTCGTGATTCTAAAAGGGACGTGCAATAACAGAACCATCAGTTGATTATTAACGCGCATTTATTTAATTGTCTGGTTAATTGTCAAACAAGTTTAATTATGTTTTATAATCAGTTAGTATAATGAACAAAATATTACAAGATGATGGTTTTACATACATTAATTTAATAATTTTTAAATTGCATATTTAAATAATCAGTGTTGTATAAATGTGCACGTTCTTGGCCTGATTTATGTTTATTCCTGATGTCAAACTGTACAAATGAGCGAAATGGATCCTGTTTCTCTATGACTCACTTTCATAATAAACTGAGTGTTGAATAAAAATGTTCCTGAGCTGGAAGAGAGTAAACACGGCTGACTTTTGATGGGTTATAAATCACGCTCTTGTTTTTCGGTACACACTGGCACACTTCGGTAAATCTGAATACAACTGAAAGGTTAATTATTCCCAAAACTTTATTCCAAAGCAATAAAAAAGGCACACATCAGAAGGTTTTCTGTGTATTTTATGCATAAGAATAAAAACTAACAGCACAAAGGAAGTGCTTGTTGTTTAGTGTTATTTTTTATTATCAGGTTACAAGCTATAAAATGTATTAATATTTTGCCATAAATAGAGAACAATGTTTTCAGGAAAATATATTCATTCTCTCTTTGTAAAAGTTCAATATTTTCTTTTTGTAAAACTGAAACATAGTTTGTTTAAACAAGCTATGTTTAAACATAGCTTGTTTAAACATAGCTTAATTATGTTTTATAATCAGTTAGTATAATGAACAAATGTACATATTGTAAGATTTGAAACTTAATAAGCAATCTATGTAATAAGGAACTGTGACTTTATACAAATAGTCACCTTCCTAAAATAATGGCCTGTCATTTTTTTGACAAAAGTGATTATTATCTTACTTTATTTTAAATTTTATTTTATTTTTGCCTTAGTTATCTTTTGGCAAGAAACAGGTGTTTATTATTATTATTATTATTATTATTATTATTATTATTATTATTATTATTATTATTATTTATTATCGTCAAAATCCCTTTTGTCAAAAATGACCATTATTTTAGGAAGGTGACGGAATGGATATATTGTACAAGTAAACCGAAATGTGATGTGTGTTGTCGCCCCCTAGCGGATAGTTTTGTTTTTAAGTAAAGCTGCGTTTAGGAACCTAAATTAAATCACGTAAATTCCATAAATCTACTCAGATCACAGAGACGTAACCCGAAGATAAGCGTGCGGAATGGATGTGATGCATGAACGTGATGACCTGGACCACTGTTCTCTTCCGCCTCCGTGAGGCGTTCAGGAACACCCAGACTTAAAACATCCAGGCTGCTAAAGTACTCCACTTCCTCAAACTGCAGATAGTTTGTTTTGGTGCTTTGGATCTGCGACGGAGCAGCGGCTTGGTTCCGATTCGGTCCAGAGGAGGGGGGGACCATGGTGTTTGAGGACATCCAGTACGATGATATCCTGTTCGAGGCGGTAAGTTATGGTTCTGCGGTCGAGAAGAGGTTCGAGGCGAGGTTCAGGGCCGAGCTGGAGAAGTTCCTGCGTAACGGTGAACGGTTCGGATCAGCGGGTCCATCATCAGGTTCCGTATGTGTGGCTACAGGCTGTGGGCAGAGGGACCTTCGGTGTGGTCTTCAAGGCTGTTTGGAGAGGAAAAGATGTGGCCATCAAGACCATCGAGAGCGACGCAGAGAGGAACGCCTTCCTGGTGGAGGTACGGATCCATGATTTATGGGTCAGAACCGACACTGAGCGGGGTGAGATCCAGGTTAAGTCCAGTTTGACCAGCCCTGATGTCTGATGGGGAATCAATTCGGATCCTTTTACTAACCAAAAAACCCTTTTTTGGTTTATTTTTACTAAATAAAACCTACACAGGGCTGCAAAACTTACTTCAACCTCAGGGAAAATATTAATTATTTAAAATGTAGTTTATGATATACCGCAGTATAATGTAGGAAATGCACTTTTTGGGGTAAAACAGAACCTACTGAGCCGTAAATGATTGCTTATGACAAAGGTACGTTTATTTATTTATTTACCAACATTCATACAAAAATCAGGAAGAAAATAACAATAAACCAATGTTAAAATGTTGATATTAAAGGCTTAAAGGAAACAAATGTTTATCAGTCAATTTTTTGGCGACTGTAAACAATGAAAATAATTTCATTTATCTAAAGGAACTATTTGTTCCAGAGCTGAAAATCATAAAAAACAGTATACTTTTTTTTTTATTATTCTATCTAATAAAATCTTAAAATAAAAACATTCTTGCATTGTAAAGGACATGCACCACAATTTCTTTATATTTTATAATGATTAATTTTCTTTTTACTCAATTAGAATGAATGAAGCATAAATTGGAAATGCTACAAGATAGCATTTAATATATTTCCTTCTTTTATCTGCTTTTAAAGGCGATCGTCTGCGTTCCTCTGGTCTGATTTCCAACATCAATAAATTGGATTCATAGATTTAATTATTACTAAATGTCCCATTTGGGTTCTGAGCAGAAACTTAGGAAACCCAGATGGATCTCTGTGTCTTTGCTGCTGCTGATGTGAATTGTTTTTATTCTTATTTGGACCTGTTTTTGTTTGCACACGTGCAGCTCCGGCAGCTTTCCCGGGTCAGCCATCCCAACATTGTGAAGCTGTACGGCTCCTGTGACGACCCGGTGAGAACCCGACAGATGACTGAAACATTTGGCACGAGGTTCTGCTGGTTCTGTTTGTTTTTTTGTTTTTTTTTAGTATAAAATGAGCTGAGAGTTCTGGAGTAAAGTAAATGCTTAAATCATTTAGATTTGAGTCATAATCTGCCATATTCCTTTAGATTACAATAAATTAGCATCATTTAGTGAGTAATAGATTCAAATAGAGGTCAGATTTGAGCATTTAGTGATTATTTCTCTCCACATTTAATCAAAATGTTGAACAAATAGAGAATCAAATTGCCACACGGTGGTTCATGTTTCCTTCTTTTAACTTTTCTTTCTTTTCTTTTCCTTTGTGTCGTCAGGTTTGTCTGGTGATGGAGTACGCAGAATGCGGCTCTTTATACAACCGTGAGTCTCATCTTATCGTCTCGTTCGCGGAGTAACTAGTTACATTTACTCAGTTACGTTTACTTTAGTAACTTTTAGTGAAAAAATAACTTGTTGTATTGTTGTTACTTTTTGCTTTTACTTGAGTAATTTTTTAAGAATTATTTCTGCTCTTACTTGAGTGAAATTTCTGGATTTTCTACCCACTGAATGGAAAAACAAACATGTTTTAATCAAAAAATTCACCAGACTCACACCTGCAGTTTTTGTTAAAGTTTCATAAGTTTTTTTTATTGAAAGAAACTGATTTGGGAAGATTTTGTTGTTTTTTGTTACTTATATGAATTATTGTCCTTAAAATACCAACAAGCAAAACAGAAAAAGATGCATAGATTTCAGATTTATTCTGGTTTTGTCACATTTAAATCAAATTATCAACCAAATTTACAGTCACTTTTCCACACTTGGCTGAGTTGGAAAGCTTTTTTTCACTCAGTAAATGAAATCATAACTTTTAAAATGTATCTTTGTCTGGTATTAAAGTTGGTTTTATTTATCATTGAGGAAAAAGTTTGGTTTTGTTGTTGTGTTGCAGTCCTGCACAGCGCCGACCCGCTGCCCCACTACACGGCCGCCCACGCCATGAGCTGGTGCCTGCAGTGCGCGGACGGCGTCGCCTACCTGCACAACATGAAGCCCAAAGCTCTGATCCACAGAGACCTCAAACCGCCAAAGTAAAAGCACCGCTGGACCATGATGCATCAGGATCCTGTGGTTTCTGTTGGTTTTCTTCTGATTTCTGAGTCTGTGTTTCAGTCTGCTGCTCGTTGCTCGGGGAACGGTGCTGAAGATCTGTGACTTCGGAACGGCGTGCGACATCCAGACCTACATGACCAACAACAAGGGCAGCGCCGCCTGGATGGCTCCCGAGGTGTTTGAAGGTCCGAGGCGCTTCGTCTGCATTTCCGCCGTTAGCCGCGGTTCCACTGACCAGATAATCGCACGCAGCGGAATTACGAAAGTCAATTTGCTTAATGGGAACTCACCAATTTCAAAGGAAACTAATTTTATTGCACTCACTTGAGTCCGTAAAAGTATATTTTACGGACCAGGATTAGCTCCACTGAAAAAATTTTGTTTTCTTAGAATTCTGACTTTAATCTCAGGATTCCTTTTTTCTTAGAATTGCGACTTTTTCTCAGAATTCTGATTTTGTTTCTTCATAATTCTGACTTTAATCTGAAATTTTGAACTTTTTTCTCAGAATTCTGACTTTAATCATCTGAGATCAAGTCAGAATTCTGCAAAAAAACGCCTTGCATAATATTTTGCAAAAAAGTACGATGAAATTATTATTTTCTGCATCACATAAGTGATCAGCAGCCGGATGCTGCTACTGGCGGAAAACACGGCAGGAAGTTGTTGGAGGACGACGGCGCGGCATGATTTTTAATGACTTATCGTGTGAACAAGCATATTCACGTGTGATTTTAATTGCATTTCTTATTTAATGGGAACATTGCACTTGCGAAAGTTTATTTTTTTTTCGACATCAGCGGAAAATCCTCAAAGTTTTGATGGTGTTTTGAAGGAAGCGCAGCTCTATTGTTACCTGAGCTGCAGCTTCTCCTCCTGTCTGGTGTTTCAGGGAGTAACTACAGCGAGAAGTGTGACGTGTTCAGCTGGAGCATCATCCTGTGGGAGGTCATCACCCGCAGGAAGCCCTTCGAGGAGATCGGTGGATCGGCGTTCTGCATCATGTGGGCGGTGCACAGAGGTGGGTCACTATGGCAACGACGCAATTTATTTAACTTTTTTTTTTTTGCGGAAATCTGATTCTCTTACTAACTAATTGTTGCCGTCACACATTATTATTACATAATCAAACGGAACAACATATAAAGTTAAGTGAAAAGTTTGGTATTTTAAGGATGAAAGTAGGAATAATTTATATAAATAACAAAATCAGGCAAAAGAACATTTTTCCAAATCAGTTTCTTTCAATAAAACTTTAATAAAAACTGCAGGCGTGTTTCTGTGTCTGGTGAAGTTTTGGTTAAAACGTGTTTGTTTTTCATCCAGTTGGTAGAAAATCCAGAAATTTCACTCAAATTTGGGTAGCGATACTTCATAATAAAATTACTCAAGTAAAATTAAAATTACCCCTAAAAGTACTTTTTTTTTTTTTTTTCCAAAGAAGTTACTCAAGTAAATGTAATTATTGATGTAACTAGTAACTATCCAACTCTAATATTGGAGGCGTTTTTAGAGGTTTCACAGCAACTTCTGCAGAGAAGTTTGTTTAGATTTGCCGTCTGTGGGATTATGATGTGATATAGAGACACAGGTTTCATTCATAAAATAATGATCATAATTTCCAGCCATCGTTTACATCCTAATTTACCACATCCGGTGCAGAATTATGAGGTTTTACGTCAGTGACATAAAAGCTAAAGACAGCAGACGCTTAGAGAAAAATCAGGTACGTGTCTGAATTAGTTCCTCATATGGAAGTGGCGCAAACTGGATTTTATTTGGTGGTGAAAAATCAAATATACGTCATATATGAGTTAAAAGGATCAAGTTAGAGTCCCATGAATGTAGCCTATGTTGCTACGTATGGAGCTAACCGCCGGGTTGTTGTGATGCAGGAACTCGTCCTCCTCTGATCAAGGATCTCCCTGAACCCATCGAGACGCTAATGACCCGCTGCTGGGACAAAGAGCCTAGTCAAAGGCCGTCCATGAGCGAGGTCCGGGACACCATGAGCAGCCTGATGAAGGTAATGCTCTCCTGCAACTGCAGCAACCTTTAAACCAGAGATGGTCACATTTAAGGTCAGAAAATATCATTTTTAAAAACTAAAATCATCAAAAATGTTGCTCTTTTTTTAAAAAAAAAACTTTCTCAACAATAAAATTAACATGAACTATTTTAATCAAAGAAATAATCTGATGTTTTTGTAGGAGTGGCATTGTAGTCGCAAAACTTGAAATGTTTTTTGCACGTTTTCTTTGGCTCGATTGAAGAAAACTAAAAAAAACATTTTGTTGATTCAGGTAAATAAAAACGGGATTTAGGTCAATCTTCATTTGAAAACAGTTGCTGTGTTTAGCCAAGCTTTAGTACAGCAATTAAACCAGATTTAGGTGCACAAAGTGTAACTTTATTGAGTACAAGTCAATGAGGAGATGAGGTCCTAGTCACCATGACAACAGGAGGAAACCAGAAAGCTTAGAAAAGATGATAACATCCTTAATCTAACAACATTTTTGTACGTAGATTTTGATTTAAAAGTCGTAGTTTTGTCAGAAGTTATTGTTGAGTTGTGGTTGTGCGGCCGCAAAAAATCAGTCCAAGGGCCGTAAATGGCCCGCGGCCCCCCAGTTTGAACACCCTCGCCTTAAATCATAAAAAGAAAACTTATTCAGTTACCACCGTTATGTTCTCTAATCACATGCAGAGGTGGCTAGAGTACCCAAGTAGCAAAACTTCAACATATTTTAAGTAAAAGTAAAAAGTATTTGATAAAAAAGTTACAGAGTAACTGATCAAAACATAAATCAATTCGGATTTAAAAGTTATGTCATCAGATTGACTAAAATATAAAGTTTGGTATTTTAAAGACAAAAAGGAAAGTAATTTATATAAATAATATAATTATAAAATAAAGTTTCTGTGAATATGAAACTTTAACAAAAACTGCAGATGAGCTTTGCAGTTCAGTTACTCGCAGTGGGTCGAGTATCCAGAGATTTAACTCAAGTAAGAGTAAAAATACTCTTAAAAGTGCATTTTTTTCCCTAAAGTTACTCAGGAAAATGTAACTAGTTACTTCCCGCCTCTGATTACATGTTTGTGTGCTCCAGTACTTCCCAGGCTCTGATGAACCCCTCAATCTTCCTCACCAGTCTTCATCATCCAGCCGAAGCGGCTCCTCATCCGCAACAAGCACAGGTAACGATTCCGCTGAACGGGTCGGTGCGGTTCGGTCCGTTTCCACTGCATAATGTTCTGCTGTAAGGCCATAACACAGCAGTACGGTACTGTTAGCGTGGAGCTGCTGAGTGGGAGATGGAAAAACGTCACTGCTCATCGGCTGGTAGTCACTTTAGACCGGGAGCGTCCAAAGTTTTTGTCACGTGGGACAAATTTGTAGACTCAAAAACTCCCAACATAAAATCAAGTAAGAAAAGTAGCTTGATATTCATCGTACATCCAAGACTTTAGAGGGATTTTTATGACCGTGTATTAGAAAAAATGAGTAAATTTCTGTCAAAAAAATAAAGTTTTCTTCTGTGGAAAATTTCTATTAAACTAAAAATTTAATTTATTTCAAGGAAATGTCTTTTTTTTTTCTTTCTGTCAAAATTTCATTTTATTTTGGCAAAAATTTGATGGTTTTCTATTTCTTCTTACAATGGCCCTAACATACAGTAGCAGATTTTCATGTTTGCTGTATTAAAATAGAGACATGTAGTTTATTTGGGTCACTTCGTCTCAAAATGTTTGATATATTTTGCCAAGTTTAAGAAATAATAAAAGCAAAGTTGGCTTTTCACTAAAAGTATTTTGGTTTTACCTTTTGTTAAAACTTGTTTGGGGCCACACAAAATCAGTGCAGGGGGCCACAAATGGCCCCCGGGCCGCACTTTGGGCACTTTGGCGTTAATTTAAATCAATATTTTAACATTTTTACATCATCTTATCATATTATTCCCTCATAACAAAACATACCAGTAGTGCTGCCTTGATTATTATAACTCCTTCAGTCCCTCTGGTTGCTGAAAAGCTTCATCTCACAAAGCTATTCCCATTCGGCTCCGGTAGATTAGCGGCAGCAGCAATTAGCAAACACCTGGTGTAAAAGCACTTTTTATACAAACTACTCCTCAGTCGTAAGAATGGTTGTAAATGGCTTCATGGAGGAGCATTGTGATGACGAGCAGAAAGAGCGGGAGCTTCTTAAAGAGACAGAGGCCCAATTTCAAGGTGTTGCATGATGAAGTCAAATTTCTTATAAGTTATGTTTGATGTGGCATTTTTAAAACTACTGAAAGGTAAAATAGTTATTTAAATGTGCTATAAAATGGGCCCATGAATCTGGTAAAAATGTGATGCTGCCCCTTTAAATCGCTGACAGCTTGTCCAAAGAATGTTCAGTTGTTTTTGGTTATAAATATTTACACATTTGAGCAGAAATGTTCATGCTTTCTCTCTGATTAAACTAAAAACAGATGTTTCATCGAAACGGACCACAGACCCAGCTGCCAGGGTCTCTGGTTCTGACTGAAACCCAATCCGGCCTCCACCTGGAGGAACGGCTCAAACAACGGAGAGTTTTTTTTCTGAGAAAACTGAGCTGGAATTTGAAGTCTAAAGTTTGTACGGATGAGCTGTATGAAGGAAAATCGTCTCTTTGTGTTTGTGAGAATCTGTTTCTGTTTCCTGGTACTAATCGGCGATTCTGTGGGTTTTGTGTCCCGTCTTCAGGCTCGTGTGCCGATGGAACGATTCATAGTAATCGCAGCGACGACACCAAACACAGATCTGCATCTGGTGGCGAGGAAACGCTGCAGAGCTCTGAGAACAGAATCCCGCTGCAGGTCAGAACTCCAAAGGTAACGGGAAATTAGAAAACAGACACTTCCCCCAGTTTCCATCAACTTCAGAATCACACAAATTGAAATTACGAAAATAAACTCGATGAATGGAACCACGGCAGTTTCAAGAAATCTCACATTTTTTGACAGAAGGTTTTTCAGCCTGTATCAAATTGGATGGATTTCACAAAACTGTGCGCATCACGACATGCGTCACATGACCAACAGCCGGATGTTACCAGTGGTGAAAATACGTTTTACAAAATGAAATAAAGATACAGAATATATTAAAGATTTGGTTTAGACCTCTCAGGTCTGGAAGAGCCAAACCTGGTGAAACAGCATTCAGCCTTTTTGCACCATAAATCTGGAACAAAGTTTCAGAAAATTACAGAAGAGCCGAAACACTGAGAGCCTTTAAATCTAGACTAAAAGCCCACCTGTTTAGAGCTGATTCTGCACCATAACAAATGAAACACTAATCAACATTTTAATGTCTACTGATGGAAACGTGTTTACTGGTTTTCTCAGTTGTCTCAGTTCATAAAAAGTCGTCTGATTCAAAAATATGCATCGGTAGCTGCTCTGTAAAATGGCCGACTACAATTTCCTCAAAACGCCGCTCACGTAGCCGGTCCCAAGTATAAGCAGCTCCAACGCAGGGGTGTCCAAAGTGCGGCCCGGGGGCCATGTGTGGACTGATTTTGTGCGGCCCCAAACTGCAACTAAAAATGGTACAAATTTGGCCCGTAGATGCAGATGGAGACTTTTAATTTGAAATCAAGGTAAAAATTGTTACCAACATAATTTTATTACACAGGAAAATGTAAAGTACAACACAACATATTTGTCTTTTTATAAATAAGTTTTAGCAAAAGGTAAAACCAAAATACTTTTACTGAAAAGCCACCCAAATTAGTTTTTCTTGGCTAAATATAGCAAACGTTTCGAGACAAATCCTATTATTTTTACTGAAAATAAACTAAAAACTACATGTCTTTATTTTAATACAGCAAAGTTGCAAAGTCTGCTACTGCGTATTAAGGCCATTGTAAGAAAAAACAAAATAAAGTTTTAAGTTTTTGCCAAAAACCTGAGAAATTTTGACAGTAAGAAAATTCCTTGGGGAAAAAAATCTAATATTTAGATTAATGGAAATGTTCTACAAAAAAACTTGATTAATCACTAAATTTATGAGTTTTTGGCAGAAATTCACTCCTTTTTTTTTTTAAATACACCATCATAAAAATCCCTTTAAAGTCTCGGATAATAAATAATCAGCCTACGTTTGAGTCAACAACTTTGGCCCAGGTGGCAAAAAGTTTGGACGCCCCTGCTCCTACGCCTGAGTAAGACGCTACCGTCTCCTCTGATGGCTGATAGAAGATGAATTTAATCTCATGTAACTGTTTACATCCATATTTTTATCGTGCGAACGAGCTTATTCACGTGTGATTTTAGTTTAATTTCTTATTTAATGTAAACGCCACATTTGCAAAGCTGTGAATTTTTTTTTCCACATTAGCAGAGTGTAGCCGGTGATTTGTGAATATTAGCGACTGAGATGCAGCCGATGTTCTGACTCTTTCCTCCAGACCCGGTGGGCCGCTGTCTCCAGAACCTCCAGCTTGGAGAGTCAAAGCCCCGCCCACTTCAGCAGTTCTGTCAACACCTGCGGCCAATCAGAGCTGAGGATGACCATTAGCCCGACAGGTGAGGTCCACTTAGCGCTCCTCGGGTCAGACGGAGGCTTATAAAGACAGTCATCAGTGTTGAGTCACATAACAAGACTAATGAACTAAGTTTGAGGTTTTTAACACAAACGTGGTGTTACTTTAACTTTATTGTCACTATAGCAGTCGTTTATTGTCATGCAAGTTAACTTTACTGTTACTGCAAGTTACATTACTGTTAGCCGTAATTTTACTGTTATTTTTACTGTTAAATTGCTATTGATGCTACTTTTTAAATCTAACTCAAATCTAACTCTAACTGTTACCGGTTAATGTTACTCTATTGTTGCTTTACAGCTACTGTAAAAGTTACTTTTACTTTATGCTCTTCATTACTGACTTTGTATTATGTTAGTTTATTGTGATTTCTGCTTTACTGTTTATTGTTAATAACTTTACTGTTATTCTTGTTACTGACAGTTTGCTTTTATTTTATTTACAGTTGTTTTAATGTACTGTTACTCTTACTTTCACAGTCAGTGTTTGTTTTACTGTAACTGTTACATAATGACTAGATAACATTACTTTTTGTTACTGTTACTGTTACTCTTGTTATTGCAAGTACGTTGTTACTTTACTGTTACTTTTATTGATACAGTTACTGCTACGTATCTAAACTGCTACTTTTATATTAACTTTAGCGATAAATTTAATGTTACTGTTAATTCACAGTGACTGTTACGTTAATGTTATGTCATTTGGTGGCTGTTACTTCAAAGTTACCGCTACATTACCATTACTAATAGCTACTGCTACATTAATGTGTTACTTTGTGTTCAGGTACCGAGGGATCAGAAAGCCCGGTTCCCTCCGTCTACCTGAAATTGGACCATCAGTTACAGGCACGTTCATATCACTGGGTTTTTCTTAGAGGTCCTGAACTGTAGATTACTTTCCATGTGTTCTCACTGTTGTTCACTTTGTTTTAAATGTAGCAAAAGTGAAAAATGTCCCATCTGTTGGTGCGTCAACGTCTGATTAACTAACAAAAACTCTTCTAGGATTCTCCGTCTTCACTGTCTTCTTCTTGTGTTTTTGTCTCTCTTGTTTCTGCCTTCAGCCTTTGGCTCCTTGTCCAAACTCCCGGGAGTCCATGATCGTGTTTGAGCAGCACATACGAATGGCCCAGGAGTATCTGAGAGTCCAGTCCGAGATCGCGCACCTTCTGAACAAGAAGTATGATTTCCTCCACCTAATGGAGCTTTTTATATCTTCCTGCGACGTTGGAGTTTAAAAAAGTGTCATTAAGTCCATCTGAACTATCACTGTCGCAGTAAACCCGTTTTTCAAGATGGCCGCCGTTTTTGAAACTTTTAAACCAATAATTGCCCTAAAATATTCTCCAATTTCAAGATTTGGATGAACTTTATGTCATGTTATCCCGCTCGTACAATTTAAAGAAATAACATGTCACAAAATCAGAAACTGAGGACTTTGTCGTTTGCAAATTTCATACCAAATGAAGATATGTGACAAACTGAGAGACAGTCATCTTAGTGGTTAGCGATAGCTTCTGCTAATTTTTCAATGTGTTTATGGGTTTAGCTTTAACTTTAGCTAATTAAATTATATGTTTATGGCTTAGTGTTAGTTTTATGTGGTTATTGGTTTAGCATTGGCTTGTGCTAGTTTTTTAATATGTTTAACATTAACTTATGCAAATTTTTTATGGACTTAACAGTTTAGCATTAACTGTAGCTAATAGTTTTCTTAGTGGTTTATAATTAGATTCTGCTAGTTTTTTAATATGTTTAATGTTAGCTTATGCTAATTTTTTTTGTGGATTTAGCAGTTCAGCTTTGGCTAATAGTTTTATGTGTTTAGTGGTTTAGAATTAGCTTATGGTAGCTTTTTAATATTTTTAACTTTAGTTTCTGATAATTTTTCATGTGGTTAGCGGTTTAGCATTACCAGAGCTAAGATAGTTGTTTAGCAAAGTAGTGGTTAGTGAAGCTAAGCTTTTGGGTAGCTGTGGAAAACTACTGCCAACTTCAGTGCAAACATGTATTCTCCATTACAACCATGGTGACTATTTTGAAAATGGAAAAAGGGAACACAAGATCAAAAAAATCTAAAAGATAGTTACGTTTCAAAATATGTAGACTATGATTTAACATCATGTAGTTGCTGATTTTAATGCAAAAATTGAGTTTCTATGAGAACTTTAGTGGCTATCTTGAAAAATCATGGCGGCCATCTTGAATTTTTTTAGCGGCTAACTTTGTTTTCTTTTCAAAAAAGCGAGACCCTTGCTTGTATCTGCATGTGGAAGATTTTTTGCTGAAACACTCAGTTATCTGCTGCACTAGTGGAAGAGTTTTTCCAACCAACCCGGTTCTGCTGGTTTCTGTTCAGAGAGGAGCTCATGGCGGAGCTGGAGCAGGAGCAGAAGGAGCAGCAGACATCTTCACGCCTCATACAGGAACACAACAAGCTGCTGGAGGACAACAGCAGCCTGTCAGCCGTATGCCAGGACTTGAGGAGCAGGCTGAGTCTGATCCAGAGTCAGAACCAGCCCTACAGCTGAGACCCAGCATGTTGCTGCCTCTGATTCTGCTCAGATGTAACGTATTGGGTCCAAATCTGCAACACCCTGGACCCGTTTTTTCAGAAGCTCACCAGCAGTCTGTAGTGGAGCCGGTCCAGGGCGAAGCTGATCCTGAGGTGAACAGATGAACTTCACAATTAGATCTGAAGGAACTGATCATCCTCAGATCAGCTAAAGAACTACAGATCTAAAAGCTGGAGAAATGTGAGCACTGATTTTACTAAAGTTCCCTCACTGAACTCCTTAAATTATCTACTTATGCTTTTGTATTTTTATACTTTTTACTTTTATTTTTACCCATTCAAACTGACTGCAAAAGAGAAAAAAACTTTCCGTTACAAAATGTTGAACAATTGCTGTAACAAAATAAATTTTACACCAAACTTTATTTACCTCGTGTAATTCTGTTTTAGATCAGCAGGTGTCACTCTTTCTTATTTTAAATTTCAATCTGTCTCCAGTTTTCTCCTGGAGAAACAACAACGTTTCAGTTTTCAGTCTGAAACAGTTAAAATGTTCTTCTTCGTGGGATTTTGGAGAAGTTTTTAGTGAAATGTCTTGAGTCCGACGTGCGCAGTAACTAGTTACATTTACTTGTGTAACTTTTTGGACAACTTTTTGTTCTGTAAACAGTTTATACACAATTTTTTTTACTTTTACTTGAGTAATGTTTTTAGAAATTATGCTTAATCTTACTAATTTCTGGATACTTTACCCACCACAAGTAAGTTCACAAAACGAAGAACAAGCATGTTTTAATAAAAACGCCAGATGCAGCAACAAACTGGTGGTACGTTAAAGTGGTTTGTACACACATTTTGTTTTAATGTTCTTTTTTGAGATCAAAATGATGCAGCAAACGGTTTATGGTGTCACTATTCCACTACTTTACCCAGTTCTAATATTATAAATAAAAAAACAACTTTAAGTTTTGGTTAAAGACATTTTATATAGAAAAAATGGAACTGGAGGAGTGTTTCTTTTGTCTAAATTTGTTTTTTGTAACTATTTTATGTTTCCCTTAAGAATACTCCACTTTGCACATAAGTTTTCTATATCTGTCTGTCTAAAGACAGCTTTTAAAGATATAAAATTAGACGGTCTGACAAGTTACTCTTTTTATGAAAAACATCTTTAATTTTACTTTCTTGGAACGCTACTTTTTACTTTTACCTGGGTAAAAATATGTTGAAGTAGTGCAGGATCTGCCTGCTTGTACTTATATTAAATGAACCTATTTTTTAATAAAAACAACCACTTAAATCACTTCATACTAGAACCGCATTCAATTTGCAATCAGATGTAACTGTCAGAATCAAATTTTGCATGTCACACATGCAGAGCGGGCAGCACACCACCAGGGGGCCCCCAAGAGCACCAGGCTAGCATGATGGAAAATATGTATTTTTAAAATAACATTGAATAAAAAAATGTTTTCCATATTGTTTTTAATGGTTGGTACACAAATAATGGGTTAATTTGTTCCTAATTAATGAAAATAATTGTTTTTAGTCTGCTAAAAACAATTAGTGAAATTAAAATCAATAGCCTTAATAACACTAAGCTAATTGCAAATGATAGCAGGTATGTTACACACAAACTAGTATAGTAGCTTAGGAATCATGAAGCATTTGGTGTTGACCTGTTCCTACGGGGGGCCCCAAATGAAAATATACTTGGCCGGCCCTGCACACACACTTTCATCTTGCAGGTTGCGAAACAGGAAGCTAAATTAGAAGGAAGCTAAGAGATTTGATCAAAATTCAGTCGAGTTGCAGTGATAAGTCAGAAAAGATGGAAATACAGGCGATCGATCAAAAAATTTAAATGACTGGCGAAAATGACAAGTACGTGCAAAACCTAAAAACTTTGAATCATAAAACCTTCCTGGAGGGGCTGGATTATAACACTTTGTCTACAATTCTGCCTTCCACTAAACTGTCTGTTAATATTTTTGGATACAGAAGCTTCACTAGCTTTAAGCCGTTATGGCCAAAGTTGGGTGGTAACTTATTATATTTACTCATTTAGATCGACTTAAGTAACTTTTTTGGGGGAAAAAAACTACCTTAGGAGTATTTTTAATTTGCTGTGCATTTTATTTTTATTTTAGTAATTTTATTACGGAGTATCGCTTCTTTTACTTGAGTAAAAATTTTGCTTTACTCACTGAATGAAGAATAAAACCCTATAGTTTCTGTTAAAGTTTTATATTGAAAGAAAGTGATTTGGAAAATAAAATATATATATATATATATATATATATATATTGCCTGATTTATATTACAAAATAAATTATTTTAATTTTATACTTGAAATATAAAAATGTCCACATAATTTAATAGTTTGTGCCTTCTGATGATGTAGTTTGGTTTGATCAGTTACTTAAGTAACGTTTTTACTCTTGAGTATTTTTTGGACAGCTATTTTTTATTTTTTATTTTTTACTTGGTTTAAAGTATATTGAAGTAGTGCTACTCTTACTTGAATACAATTTTTGGGTACTCTAATTCTGGTTATACATTAATATAAATTTTTTTTTATTGATATTACTGAGATTTAGTTGTAAAAAAAAAAATTAAAACAAGCCTTTTATTTCCTCTGCTGTGATATTATTGCTATAAATCCTCAGAGATGCTGTGTGTGTGTGTGTGTAGTGTGTGTGTGTGTGTGTAGTGTGTGTGTAGTGCTGAGTGAGGAGCGGGTGGGGGGGGGTTGTTATTGTGAATGAGGGAAACCATGACGTCATCGAACCGATGTCAACAAAGCAGCTGCTGAACCACAGAACGCGCTCCATGTCCACACTCAGACCCGGGTTCGGATCCATGCGGACCCGCAGCGCTCGGTGACGGTCCAGCTCAGACCCCGGTTCGGCACCATGCGGACCCGCTGTGACCTGTGACGGGCCGTGGACGCGCAGGAGGAGCCGGTGAGTCTCCAGAAGCGGCCGCTGCGGCTGCATGCGTCCCAGTGAGGGTGTCTCCTCGGCGGTTCGGAGCCGCTGGGTGAGTCCGGTTGGAACTCGCGACCCAGCCGTGCGTGGGTGTGATTTACAAGCCTGGCACGAGGCTGTGCACGCGCCTCCAGCCACCGTGCACGGGAGCTGCGGGTCTTTGTGTTGGCGGGTTCACACGGTTGTTTTACTCCGCGGGGAGCAGGACAAAGGAAGCGGCCGCCGCTCCGCCCTCAGCCGGGGGAACAAAGCGCTGAGGGCCGGTGCAGCAGCAGCGGCGAGCCGCTGGAACCAGAACCAGCAGCTGCAGCTCTCAGAACCGCATCAGAACCGTGAAGCGTCTAATTAAAAGTCTGAGCGCCTGACAGCGTGCATGTGCCACGCACACGCCTGGTTGTGCAGGATGAGCTCTTTGTTTTCCAGCTTCTCCTCGGAGCTGCGGGTGATTCTGCTGGTCATGATCAGCGTCCAGGATGGATCCAGATCAGCGTCCAGGTGCTGGTCCAGATCCGGCAGGGCTGGTTCTGGATCCGAGCTGCTCGTGTTGCTGAGTTTGGACACGTCAGAGCTGTAAAAAGATAATTACAGTGCGGTTGTTGTTTAGGATCGCTCTGTTCTTTTGCAGACCATAAATTCCTTCAGAATGAAACTTGGAAAGTTTAAATGATGATGGACCAAACACTTATTTGTGAAGTAGATGGTAGAGTATTTGTTAATAAAATCTGAAAAGTGTGGCTTGCAGATATATTTACTTTCCCTGAGTAGATGTTTTATTTAACCACCTTTGGCTCCAATTACAGCTGCTGTCAGTTTTGTAAATTTAGATTTCCTCCCTCCCCCATTTTTCTCTAAAAAAAAAAACAACCAGGTTGGATGAAAATTGTCTTTAAAAATGAATTTTCTTAAATTCTCAGTCGGATTCAGGTCTGAACTGATTAGGACGTTCTAATATATGGGTATATTTTGATTCAAAGCATATCGTTGTAGCTCCGGTTGCATGTTTGGGTTAGCTGTTCTTCTGGAAAGTGAAACTCATCAACAGTCTCAAGTCTTCTGTCGATAACGATCTGAAAAGTGTGGCTTGTAGACATATTCTCCCACCTGAGTCGATGCTTTATAGAATAATTTTTTGCCCCAACTACAGCTGCAAGTCTTTTGTCTCCACCAGCTTTTCAAATTTAGATATAAATCTTTATTTTTTGCTCTTCTTTCTTTTGAAAAAACAGTGATGTAGCTCAGAGAGATCGAATGCAGAGAGAAACAGCAGAAACACAAAGGGGCTGATTTCTGCTGCTTATCTGCTTCTTGGGTGATGCTTTAGTGTTGCAGTAAATCATCGGATCCTGATTTTTCGCTCTGATTTTTAAGTCGATGTTTCTGTTCTGCCGCATCTGGAGAAGTTAATTGTATTTACTGAAGTCAAACTAGTGGAACTGCAGGAAAATCCAGGTTTTCTTAACAAATCTTGATGATCTCTGTTACTTTGAAAACACCACTAACCACAAACACAGCTAACAGTTTGCGTTTGGATTCCCCAGGTTTTGTTTTGATTCAGCTTCTCGCTCCTGTTTGACTGCTATTAGGGTTTTAATGGCTCATGTCACTTTGCTTTCCCTGAAACCTGAGGTGTCTGATCCAGTGTCTACTTCCTCAGCCGCCTGCAGGCCGGGTTTTCTGATCCGAGTCCAGCCAACACCGAGGTGAAACTGAACCCACTGGTTCACTGCAAAAAGACCAAATCCTACCAAGTAATTTTGGTTTAGTTTCTAGTGCAAATGTCTTAGTACACTTAAAATAAGACAAATCAACATTTACAGGTAACTTTTCAGAGAGATATATGGGATCTTTTAAGTAAATAATTCCTTAATATTGATGAAAAAGTTTCGGTTCAGTTGGTGATTATTTCACTTAAACACAGAAAAAGCTCCTATATCTTGCTGAGAAGCAACTTATTTTAGGTGTACAAAGATATTTTCACTGGAAACTAGTTGGTCAGTTTTCGCAGTGCTGGCACTGAACTGATGGTTTCCAACCTGGACAGACTGATTCTTTCCATCTGAGCTGAAGAGAAATATTAGAAATAAAAACTTCCCGTCCTGCATCTGATTCAGCAGTCGATGGTTTGCGTCATCAGATCCATAGAGGAGAGGATGAGGAGGGATCGGCAGCCCTCGGGATGAAGGTTCTGGGTGACCTCAGAGTTCAGGTTTCCGGATCCCAGCACAGAAGCGTGTCTGCGAACAGAAAAGGAGATGATGATGTCACCGCAGGATGTTTATCAGGATCTCCTCTGGGATGTCTGCCGGTCATTTCTGGATCAGATTTACCAGCATCTTTCCCCGTTAATCTGCCTCTCTGCAGCGTTTCTGCTGGTTAAATAGTCTGAGGATTTCGCTGCTGCTAATGGAGAAAAATACGATAACCTGTTCTAATACAAATACTGCTTTTGAAAAAACATTCCCATTTGTAAAGAAGTGAGATTTATATCACTAAACTCCACACAGTAACTGCATTAAGTCATATCTATTAATATTTATTGATACTTTCGTAGAAAAAACTGTGAAGAAAATAGTAAAGCCAGCAATCCTGACAGTTCTATTAATGATGTCAATAAAAAAAAAATAACAATATAGCTGCAAAATGTGTTTTTTCTTTTCTCTCCACCATTTATATTAAGAAATTATTAATAAGTATCACAAAATTTGTATATGTAATTAAATCCAGTGCAGTTTAGTGATATAAATTTAGCTTTTTTAAGTACAGTATGTGAACATGTGTTGCAAATTCCATACAGTACTGCAAGAAACACAATAAAAACATTGAATACAAGTATTTTTGGTCTGATTTGTAGCACAAATAGCTTAGTAATCTTGAGATATGACAAACTAACTTAGAAGTAACTTTTCAGCAGGATAAAAGAACCTGTTTTAAATTAAAAATGCCTCCAATTGAAAAAGTTTGAGCTCCAGTGGTAGATTATTCCATTTATAGTAAGACATTTTCCATGTTATAAGTGAAACAATCTGCCAGTGGAACTAGAACTGGGTTGCTAGGCGACGGGCGGGGCTTGGCTTGGGTTGCTAGGTAACGGCTCTATGACCGTTGGTAGTGATAAGTGAAATAATCTGCCAGTGGAATTAGTATTTTTTCATCAATAATAAGGAGTTATTGACTATAATCAAGCTCATATCTTTCTGAAAAGTTATTTATAAGTTAGCTTTGTCTTATTTTCTTATTTCAACTTTACTAAGACATTTGCACCAGAAAGTACTTTTGTTTTTTCGGTGAGTTACTTAAAAAAAATAAAGAAGAAGTATTAAATGTTACCCTCATCGTAATTTTTTTTTTTATTGATTTCCCAATAGAACCACAAAATATTGTAATAAAATTTTAAATACATATCACCCATTCATGGCGGTCTTAAACAGGCTGTAATTTATTTTACTTATTTTACAGGAAAAGTGCATGTTAATAACATTTCTGTCAATATAGCAGAGTTAGCTTGAAGCATAATGAAGCAGGATTCAGCTGGGTGTAGCAGAATATTGCTGGATGTGTCTGGATGTAGAGAGTAGATCTTAATGGACTAGAATATATCGGGTGGGCAGGAACAGGATGAAGCACATTAGAGCAACATAGAGCTGGATGGAGGAAGATGATGTGAAATGCAACACGGATGTTTTAAAAAAGCGGTACTATTTATTTACAAGGCAAATAGTGGCATTTTATAGCACAATCAAGTAACTATGTTAACTTGAGTTGTTTTAAAACTACTATATATATGAACAAATTTTGATTTTGTAATTGGGGCTCTGTCCCATTAAGAAAGTCCTGCTCTTTCCAACACTCCGCCTTCAGGAAGTTATCACATCACTACTCCCCTATTAACCGTTTAGCAACGTTTTTTCCAGCGTTCACTACAAAAACACAAAATCTTACCAAGTAATTTTGGTCAAATTTCAAACACAAATATTTTAGTACACTTGAAATAAGATAAAACTAATGTACAAGTAACTTTTCATCAAGAAATATGAGCCTTTTTAAAGTAAATAATTATTTAATATTGATGTGAAACGTACTAGTACCATTGGCAGATTATTTCACTAATAACCCAGAAAAAATGTTTTGCTTTAAGTGAAATAATCTGCCAGTGGAATTAGTACTTTTTCATCAATATTAAGGAATTATTTACTTAAAACTAGTTCTTATTTTTTGCTGAAAAGTTACTCGTAAGTTAGTTTTGTCTTGTTTCAAGTGTACTAAAATATTTGCTCTAGAAATTAGATCAAAAATACTTTTGTGTAATGGTTTTATGTTATTTTTTTGCAATGTTGCACCGAGAAGTAGCTTGTGTAATGAGCTCAGTAGATGTGCAGTACGAACAGATGTTTGCTAATTGCTGCTGGCTAGTTTGAAGGAGCTGATTGGGGCCAGGTCCACCCAGGCGTTTTCCACAGCTGAATGGTTGCCATGGAGATTAAAGGATTTCTCAAACATGTGTGAAAGAATTAAGACAACACTCCAGGTCTGTTTTTGATGATGGAATAAGAAGGTTGATTTTACATTATGCTGCCATTTTAAATTAAAGTAACATCCTGAATGGAAACTGAACAGAAATAATAACATTCAGTCCTGAGAGGTCACTCCTCCTCTAACCCGCCGTGTGATTGGACGAAACGGAGCGGAGACAGATTGCAAAACACCAGATCAGGATGGAAACGTGACGCGTAGCTGTTCTGGTGATCCTCATGGACGCAGCAGATAATCTAAGCAAATGATGATGATGATGATGGTCAGTATGTGGATTCACAGTGAGCCTTCAGAGGTGGGCTGCTACAGCAGGTCTGACTCAGCAAAAAGCTCCCACACACACACACACACGCACACACACACACCGACAGACTGCACACTCAGCTGTCTGCAGGGAGGATTTATGAACGGCTGAATCACAAAGAAGCAGCTCTGCCTGCAGTCTGTGTGCATGGCTGCCGCTCTCTTTAAAGCTCAACTTTAGATCTACATCTGCATGCTTTAGGGTTGAAACGACTAATCGATTTTTTAAAATAATCGTCAGCTAATTTAGAAATCAATTAATCTCTGAAAGGAGACTTAAAAAAGGCAGTATGCTGAGAGAACAAATAAAACCAGAACTGTACAAAATATTTAAACATTTTGCAATTGGGATAAAAAAATATATTTGATCTGAAAATATGTTTTACCCAGAACTCCTCAAGTGGCATTTTAGCTTCGCCTGGTTCAAATTCTGTAAACAAATCTTTTATTCAGCACCTTTTGCTATCCTATTATTAAATAGTTAATCCAAAAATTGATCTGAAGGCCTGAGCTTTTCACATGTTGATCCTTTGCTACAAATGATCAATAATACACTAAATAATTATTGTGTTGTTGCATTTAATAGGCAATAAAATGTTCATGTTCTTATTTAAAAAGGAATTAAATAATTTATTTGCATCTTTTAATGTGTTTCTAATTTTATATAAAATAAGTGGACAAATGAAAAATCAGCAGAATGTTCATCTGATCGATTGATTAATCGTCAAAATAATCTATAGAATCGATAGAATTACTAAAACAATTGTTAAAGATAAATCGTGCAAATGTAAATTATTTTAATTTACATTTAATTTAAGATGTAGAGGCTTGTTTTACCTAGATCATTTTTTTATATTTAACAAAAAGTACTTGTTCCATTGGCAGATAAATTAACTTAAAACATGAGAAAAATTGTTATGACCATTAGGTTCTCATCAATATTAAGGAATTATTTATGCAAAACAAGCCTCTATATACAAAAGTTATTTGTATATTAGTTTTGTTTTATTTCAAGTGTACTAAAATATTTGCACTACAAACTAAACCAAAAATATTTGGTGTTTTTGCAGTGTAGTGTTAAATGTTCATTCGAAATTAAAGTTTATTGAGCTTTGAGAGGGTGTACTTGCATTTTTATCCCATTATGATTTCTTGAAAATGATCTCAAAACAACATTATTGTTTATTGCAATAATTTCTGGGACAGTTTATCATCCAGAAAATTTATTTTGTGACAGACCTACTTTAGCATGTGATTTTCACACCACAGATGTGTTCTGTCTGTATCTGATGGCTTTCTGAACGGAGAACAAGATGTTCAGATATGCTACGACCTGAACCGAGTTACATCTGGATTTCTGTATTGATTTATAGCAAATTGTTAACTCCTGTGTCTTCATTCTACATGTAGATTGTGCAGGGTGTCAGAGGAAGTGATGTCGGAGCAGCAGCATGACAGTGAGGCGTCAGCGCCGGTGTACGTGTACGAATCCAAGGTGCACTGTGCCAACGTGCTGCTGAGCCTGGAGGAACAGCGGCGGCGGGGGCTCCTCTGTGATGTCACGGTGCTGGTGGAGGGCAGGGAGGTCCGGGCCCACCGGGCCGTCCTGGCTGCCAGCAGCAGCTACTTCCTGCAGGTCCTGCTGGGACACAGCGAGTCGCCAGGCAGCGCTGAACCCATCATCAGCCTGCCAGACAAGGTAAAGGGCAAAATGACAGGACGGAGAGACGATGCTTTTCTTCCTTTTGTGAAGTTTTTAGCAAGCAGAGCTAAACCAAAGCAACAGTCTGAACTCCATCTGTCCAGTCGTGTTACAGCGGAGCTCGCTTCCGTGTTTCATGATCTTATTGTTCTGCTGTGAGGCCTGAAGGGATGCTGATGTGAGCACAAACCACACAGATGGACAAAGATGATGCTGACAACAGTGAAGGAGGAGGAAGCTGAGGATGATGAAGGTTGAAAGAGACCGAATCATTCAGGACACAAAAGATAAACACAGCAGGACGAGGAAAACATGGCGAATATTTGATTTTTCTGAAAGCACATCCTTTTATTTTTCAACTCTTCATACCTCACAGTGCCTTTTCGCATTCGTATACAACATAAAACATGAGGACAGTTAGCAAGATTTTAAGTAATAGACCAATTTAGGGACACAAGTTATCGATTAAAGTTATCTAAAGTTGATTGAGCTAGCGATTAATTGATAAGTAACCATTTTCTTAAAGAGTTTTCTCTTGTATCAAGAGACTCAACCGTTTTTCCTTGACATACATGGCTAAATTTGTCATATGTTGAATTTAAGGAAAACATCAAATTTTAATTTTATTTGGCTCAGTCAAATACTGGAATAAATAGAAAATTGTATTTCCCACCCAGATTATTAAACGTAGATATTTTTTAAAATGAAACAGGAACCTCTTAAGTTGCTGAATAGAAAAATAAAAGATGAAAAGAATGAAAAATATAACCTTAATCTCCCATGAACATAGATATTAATAGAAGTACCATCTGTCGTTTTTCTTGAATAAATGTTAAAATTTCGCTCCATGAAGTGCATCACTCAAAATCAACCGATCTTGTTAGCATCTTTTTCTATTACATTACGATTTGTATGCATAACATCCACGCCTTCTAGGAAATCTAATTTTTGGTTGAGAAGTTGCCTCTGCTCCTCCATCATGTAGCGTCATTAAGGTAAAATAGTTGCCTGTTTATTTCAAAACATAATCACATAAAGTGTATTTTGAATCCCACACTGGACTTTGTTTTGGCCGTTTCCTTTTTCCATTCTGTTATGGCCGTCATCTTTCTGTCAATCCGCTTATTGATGACCAGCGGCGCCCTCTGCTGGATGGCGGCCAAACTACAACACTAAAAGAATGTCTAATCAGACATTATTAGTTAATTGGCTTGATTAATTTTAATCTAATAAACCATTAATCGACAGTTAATCGTAAGTCGCTTACTTTTTTGCATCCCTAGACCAATATACCTTACAGATAAACTGTTTATTTTTCTGCAGGTGACAGCTAATGGTTTTGCTCCGCTGCTCCAGTTCGCCTATACTGCCAAGCTGGTGTTAAGTCGAGAAAACATCCATGAGGTCATTCTGTGTGCCGACCTCCTTGGTGTGCACAACTTGGAGGATTCCTGCTTCCAGTTTCTTCAGGCTCAGTTGGAGAGTGATGGACAGCACTCCAGAAATTGCAAGGTGCAATACGATGAAGAAGATACCGTCTTTTCCCAAGATCTTTCTTTTGATGGTGGTTCAGAGACAAAGAAGGAAAGCTCTCTAACAGCTGATGCTACTTCCCCTCATGAAGATCTTCCACAAAGTCCGAAATCCTGGAAGTACCAGCACCAGGTTTGCGACAACAAGCACGATGGATTAGGTCAACATACCATTCCCACTCTAACCAGTTCAGAGTCGACAGATTCCTGTGCTGCTCCCCAGACCCTTCTCAACCGCTCCAGGATTAAAGAGGAGCCCTTTGATGAATCAGGACACGAGAGGAATGGCTTCAATGCAGAGTTTGGTACTGAAGAGGTTCTGGAGATGGAGCTGGAGGTGGAGGGAGTTCCAGTTGCAGATAAGCCGTCTGCGGACGGGGAATTAGCCTCGTCCTGCCTGCGTTCATACCTCCAGCGAGGCGGCCTGGATCTTGGCACTATGACTGGCAGCACCATTCAGCAGCTTCTCTCCAACCATCTGTCCATCAGCCACTACAGGGAGCTGCTCAAAGACAGGCAGAGGAGTAAGATGGACTCTCTAAACCAATCCGACCTCAACAGCGTCAATGATAGAGACATGCAGCAATCCAAGACGTCTTCTTCTCGGCATGAAGGAGAGCCAGACAGACGTACCGTCATTTTCTCCTCTGCTGCGGGTGAGCAATCTCCATTGTCCAACAGAGAACAAATCTCAACCATGGAGCAAGTTGAGACTTCCTCACCTCATCTGACATGCCTCACCAGCTCTCCTGTCTCCATCAAGACATTAGCTGCCTCTCCTGTTCCATCCGAACCCCAAACTCAGACTCCCAGCTCCCACTCCTCATATCCAGATGACATAGCCACTGGTAGCTCGCCGTCCAGCCTGGCCTTTGACCTCTCCTCTGCCCCACATGTGGGTTCAGTCTCGGCTCTTCCTCATTGTCTGGTCGGAGTGGTGGAAGCCCGGACGCCACTCAGAAGTGAGGTTGTCTTCAGCCAGGGCCACATCAAGATCAAAAGTGAGCAGGAGTTTGGTACCAGTGGAGGAAACTCCAGCGATGAGTCCGAATCATTCTCAGAAGGCGACAGTGAAGGTGGATCCAGAGTCTCTGGCCCTGAGGTTAGTAGTTAGCTTCTTTCTATTTGCTCATTAAGATCACACTTCAGAAGACGGACCGTGTTGTGTTCATTGTGTGTGCGATGGAGGCTAATAGCTGCCAAAAGATGGCGCTGCTGCTGCTCTTAGTTTTCACAGTTTTCGTTTTTTCAGAAAAAAAAAACTCTACAAAATCCATATTTGTAGAATCCAGTAACTTCAAAGTAATTAAGTGTCTTTAATATTGTAGTTTTGAGCAACTGCACAAAGTCAAAAATAAGGTTTTTCTATTAAGTCTGGTAATGCTCAGATATCCAAGCTTTTCTTCTGCCTTGAACGCAGCATTACCAATATTACTTCATTTAGTATGCATTTTTGCATTGTGTTATACACGCTCGTGAATTATGCTGTGCGCCTACAAATCTTATTGTACGCTATGGGATTCTTTCTGAGACTAATTCAGCTCCAGAGTGGTTGAAGAATGTAGATGATCCGTAGGTACAAACAGGATTTGATTAGTCTGATACTGACCCCTGCTGGGTGTTACACCGCATTACACTCACCTGCCTTCATGCGGAGGATTTTCTCCGTTTCTTGATCTTGTTTGTTAAGGTCAGAGTTTCTCCGCCCTGGTTCTTACTGCGAAGGAGAATTAGGGTTATACTAAGAAGAAATAATAAATAATTAAAGCATAACATTACGAGAATAAAGTCAAAATTTTAATAGAATGAAGTCGTAGTGTTACCAAAAATACAGTCATAACATTACGAGAGCAAAGCCACAATATTACGAAAATAAAGTCGAAATAATGCGAGAATTAAAAAAAATTGACAATAAATTCACAATATTTTTAGAATAAAGTCTTAGTATTACGAGAATAAAGCCACAATATTATGAAAATAAAGTCGAAATAATACGAGAATAAAATATTTCGAGAATAAAGTCGAAATATTAGGATTTTATTCCGATAGTACTTCATTCTCATAATATTATGACCGGACCTGATCAGATTGAACTCCTCGGTTTTTTCAGGTGAAGCTGCCGTTCCCCGTGGATCAGATCTCCAACCTGCCTCGCAACGACTTCCAGGTCCTCATCAAGATGCACAAACTGACCTCAGAACAGCTGGAGTTCATCCATGACATCCGCAGGCGCAGCAAAAACCGCATCGCTGCTCAGCGCTGCCGCAAGAGGAAGCTGGACTGCATTCAGAACCTGGAGACGGAGATCCGAAAACTGGTACGGGCTTAAAAAACACACACTTCGCATAAAATTACCCCAACAACCCAGAATCTACATAGTAAAGATTATGAACCTCTGAGTTACTTGTAACAACAAAGGCTGAACTAGGGCTGAAATGATTAATCATGATGAAATAATTGTCAACTAATTTAGTAATCGGTTAATCGTTAACTAGAGTAGAGAGTAAATGAGAGATGATTTGCTAAAAAAGTGTACAAACGTGTCCAAAAAATACAAATATAGTGATTTAAGATAAAAAAAACAAACAACAGCTCCTCAAATGGTATAGTTTTAGCTTCATCTGATTCAAATTCTCTAAAATAAAACTATTAAACAGCTTTTGCTATCCACTTATTAATCAATGAATGCAAATTAACTCCACACTGTTTTGATGCTAAGAAAAGAAGAAAAAGTTGAACTTAGAAGTATTTTCAGAAGTATTTTTTTAGCTGCAGATGAATCCTTTACTACAAATAATCAAAAATCACTAAATGAATACTATGTTACTGCATTTTAGGCAATAAAATGTATATAAAATGTATATCTTTTTGTTTTAAAAAAGGAATTTATTTATTTTTACTTGCAATTTTTAATGTTTTTCTAATAACGTGTAAAAAAAGGCTTAAATGTAGAAATTGTAGAATGTGCCAAGTTTCTTTTATCCGATTTATCGTTAGAATAATCAATAGATTAATTGATAAAATAATTGGTTGCAGCCCTATTAAGCACCTTTTGCTATCAAATTATTAATCGTTTAATCAAAAAAATCGTCAGCACATTAATCCTTAAGTGACTTAAGTCAAGTTAAGTCACTTGGCTTTACTTGATGTTAAGTCAAGTGAAAGGGCCTAGCTTAGAAGTATGTTTTGAGTTGCAGGTGCATCCTTTGCTACAAATGATTATGATTTTATGCAATAAAATGTTTATTTTCTTATTTGAATTTAGTCCTTTTACTTATTTTGATATTTTAATGTAAAGAATTAAATTTAAAAAATGTAGAATTTGCCAGTTTGCTTTATCTGATTAATCGTCAGAATAATTGATGGATTATTCTGTAACTAAAGTAATCGTTAGTTTCAGTTGAACTCTCAGTTTGTGTCTTTGTGCTGATTTTGAGATTTGACCCAGTTGTGTGTTTTCTGGATGCAGGTGTCCGAGAAGGAGAAGCTGCTGAGTGAAAGGAACCAGCTGCAGGTCTGCATGTCTGAACTCTGGCAGAACCTCTCCTTCCTCTCGCAGCAGGTGTGCAGAGAGGTCCAAACCAACCAGACTCCGCCCGAATCCGCCACCATCGACCTCACCTCAGATCCTCCGGAGCAGGACCACGTGAAACCCAGATCCGGCATGGTTGGAGAGAAGTCTGAGGAGCTGGAGAGCAGACAGAAAGTCCAGGACGTGTTCGGTCGGAAGGAGCAGAACTCAGACGGTCCGGTGGTTCTGGTATCCAGTGAGGAATTGTGTAGCCCCACAGTGACAGTGGATTTCTGTCAGGAGATGACGGTGAAGTGCACAACGGAAGAGCCGGACACGCAGGACTCGTCTTGAGCAGAACCGGTTTGTTTACCTGTCTGACACACCTGTGATCTCATCAGTACTAACAGAGGTGGGCATTTTTTTTATTTGGACAGGTGAGAACGAGCAAGTCGGCAGCTTTTTTCCTATTTTTAAACAATCCATTCTCCGGTTTATTTTGTTTTTTTCTCAGGAAATGTACAAACTGTTCAGTTTTCTCCTCCTTAACTTCTCTTTATGTATAACAAAAATAAGTGTAAGTGGTTTAACCTGAGGACCAAACCAGATTCTATAAAGGTGAGGAAGCCTCAGAGCTGCATGTAGGTCTAAAAAAGAAAACCAGTTTAAAACCAGTGAGAGCTGCTGCTGTTTACAAAACGATTCAACTTTGACCTGCTGGCATCTGTCAAAGAGGTTCCGGCTGTTGGTGGAGCTGTTTTCTTGGAAAACATGGAAATACTGACATATACACTGCAAAAATGCAACATTTTACCAGGTATTTTGATTTAGTTTTTAGTACGAATACTTTAGTACAAGTAAGATAAAATAAAGCTAAGTCACAAGTAAATTTTCACCAGGAAGTAGGTCACTAATTCCTTGAAGTTGATGAAAAAGTTCTAGTTTCACTGGTAGATTATTTCACTTATAACAATACATTTCCCCCATGTCATTTGAAAATGCAAATTTTAGCCTGTAACTTCATCCCAATTTGGACCAAAAGGTTCTTATAAAATATGCCACTTTAAACTCTTGGGTGACCTTCTGTTGGTAGATATTATTATTATTAAGGTGATATATAAAAAAAATCCCTGCAGTAGACTATATATAATATAAAAGTCTGTATGAACTGAGAATATGTCCCTTGAACAGCATACAAACAACTGAGATGACCCTCGCCTATGAAAACAAAAATCCCCTCATCAAACTTAAATTTAAATTCTCATCGCCTCATAAGGAGCTAATTCAGCACAAAAACAAAACAAAACCAAACAAAAACAACAACAATAAATCTGTAAAATCAGAAGACTAATGTGAAAGTATATCGCAAAAGCGCAACTCCCATCTTAAAAGATTCAACAGCAGAACAACATGAAGTCGTCTTGCAGATTGCTCTTTCGGCCAGATGGGAACAAAGTAGAGATGTTTGGCCATAATGGACGCCACTATGTTTGAAAGTAACGAAAAAAAATCAGCAAAATCATCACAATTCTTCACACACCAGCTGTTTAGCACGGTGGTGGTGGAGGGCGGATGACACCTTATTGTAGTAGCTACATTTTGGTTCAAGCTGGTTCTTAAGCATTAACACAGTCAGCTAATTTACAAAAAACAACAACAAAAACAAACAAAAAAAAAAACGGCTGAAACAGAGGAATGACAGTGTTGCCATGGCAACATCTGTGGGTCGGCCCTAGCAACTGACCGCTACTTAGTCGGTTTACATTCCGGCTCGGTGTTTTCAGTATTTCTCACTTCAGTTCACTCTCATCTGTTCAGTATGAAAATCAATGTGTGCATCACAGCGGTTAAATTGTTTTACAAACTGCCGCAGTTCATCGGGACTTCCTGGAAAATGGGGGTTACCTCGAAACGGCCAGAGTGGCGTTTCAGCAACAGGAAGACTTGGATGGAAAATCAAGTCTTTTTTTAATTTCTGTTTAGTGAAGCAGTTGTTTTAGTAGCTTGACCGGAAGAGTGAAAATCAATTCTCTAAACGAAATAATTTGATTCCTGATCGCTCTGATCATCAAGCACATCCTGTGTTTTTTTTTTATAGACTCTCACTGCTGCCCCCTGCTGGAAACAACGTTACACATATTTTCATATCGTCAACTTCCTAAAAAAGAAAAGTCATCTCTTGCCAAGTGATTTATATATAAAAAAATCTAAATCATCTTTTGGAAAAAGAGATGATGGTTTATTTATTTATTTTAAATCACTTCTGGCAAAAAATGACTTAGGCCATGTATTTTGGGAAGGTGACACAATTTTATCCAATTTATAAGGAAATATCAATGCAGAATAAGATTCAACCAGACCCAAAATGCATGTATGGATTTGTGTTTTTACTTGTTTCATTTTAACGTGTCTATTAGGGTTTTACTTATGTGTTTTTAAGATTTGATAGTTAAGATGCAGTTTAACATTCTGATTAAAAAAAAAGTTTTCCCTGTATGTCAGGGAAAACATCAGGCATCAAAAACAAAAAAATACCTTCATGATGAGCTCAGACATTTGAGTTTTGCAGAAACTCCCCTTGTTTTCACAGCCAGAATTTATGTAAATATCTGTAGAAAGAAGATTTGCGTAATTAGTGCAGGTTGGATTTGTTAGGATTAGGATTAGCTCATCCAGGAATTTAGGTATATTCTTTCACCAGAGTAGATGTTTCCGTTTCTGCACCCAGTTTCTGCAGCAGCTGCTAAAATAAAACCCAAACGCCTAGCTCTCCGTGTCGGTGCAACTTTTAAATTCACATATCATGTAAATTTGTCGAGCCGCTGATCAATTTGTTCTGACACACCAGTTTGTCTAATGGTGGATGGTTTGAAGCCAGAGCTCTAAATAAACACTGTGGCACAGTATTGATCGTCGGGATGCCAAATTCATGTGTTGAAAAGTCGATGCAGGAGCACGTGGCTGTACAGAGTGCTGCTGCTGTTTGATTCAGCCTCCAACGTGTTGCAGCGCTACAGTTGGCCTCCTGTTGTCCACAGTAGGGTCACAGGGTCACTGTGGACACCCACCCACAGCTGGAGATGTTTACCACAGTGGGAGATGTGGTAAATTTGAAGCTGCTGTATTCACTCTGATTTATGTATTTGGGTTCTTTGTGGATCAAATTCCTGCTAATCTGGATTTATTTATTTGTTTGGTTGTAATATTTGACCTCCTCCAACCCTGACTATTACACGACGACGTATTAGGGCCTTTGCAAAAAAAAAGTAAATTTCTGCCAAAAACTTATGAAAATTTTAAATTGATATCAGAAATTTTCTGGAAAAAAGCTAGGAAATGTCTGATCTTGAAAAGTTGAAAGGAGAAACATTGAGAAATGTTGAAATTAATATGGGAAATTTTATAGAAAAATCCAGAAAATTTCTGAGCTCCAAAGTGTAAAAATTTTCCAGAAAAACTCAAATTTTTAGGTTAATCACAGAAATTTTCTAGAAAAAAACTTGGACATTTGTGAGAAAAAGAGAATTTTTTTAGATTAATCTAGAAAAGAAAATAATTGGACATTTCAGAGTTTCAGAAGTAAATGTTTGACTATTTCAAATATTCTAAAGAAATTCTGAGTTTTTCCTTAAAAATGTTCAACTTTTGAAACTCTAAAATTTCCAAGTTTTTTCTAGAAAATTTCCAAGATTTGTTTTTTGGCAGTTATTTACTCCTCCTGTTTTCTGTCTGTAATCGTCCTAATACACCGTCTTTCTATTCCTTTTCCCTTGTAACATATAAATCAAACTAAATTCTGTTTATTTATTCTAAAATATACAATGTTTTGATAACTTTTTGAGAAAAAAAAACTAAAGTCCTCCTTCAGTCATCTGATCAAACAACTTTGCATATAGATGGTTGAAAATGGGGTAAAAATTGGTCCAAATGTCATTATTGGCAAGTTCAATAGTAACCCAGAAGTAGTAGCTTTACAGGTTTGGTACTGAGCAGCTCTCTTATACCCTGTTGGGTATAAGATACCCAACAGGTGTCAGGTATCAACCCACATGAATTCTGAGCAAAATCCACTTAGATCCCACATAAACATGTT
Source organism: Girardinus metallicus (assembly GCA_903067095.1). Taxonomy (NCBI): domain Eukaryota; kingdom Metazoa; phylum Chordata; class Actinopteri; order Cyprinodontiformes; family Poeciliidae; genus Girardinus; species Girardinus metallicus. The sequence continues at coordinate 49,789 of CAEGAE010023413.1, read as the reverse complement.
GGCTAGTTATTTTTCTTGGTTTAGGAGGAGTTCCTAAAATTAAATTATGCCAATTTACATTCCGACTTCACTCCATAAACGTGGCTAACCAAACTGGACTTCTGGATTGAAATGCAGCTCGGTTATTGAGTTGAACCTTCTGCAGCAGGATTGCCGTTCAGGAGAACTTTTGGGACATTTGGACTTGATACCAGATAAAAAAAACAAAACAAGAAGAATCCATGTTTGGATTTTCAGCATCCCTCCTTTGCGACAGACTCTGTGTTTCTAATTTTTTACTCTGCGTACTTCTTTGTAGGTTTTGTGGGCCATTTTTACCTGTTTTGTGTAACTGTTAACCGATGACTGTTATTTGCAGCTTTTTCTTTTTAAGTCTCTGAATGAGGTTTCTCTGGCTTTTGTAAAAACTGAACAACATGTCACATCCCATTTATTTGATAAGAAAAAAAAGGTCTGACAGGAACAAGAACAAAAAAAAACAAAAACAGTTTTTGTAGAGAAATAAAAGCATGAGGACTGTTGATGGTGTGTTCTGGCTAAATATGTTCAAGTGGTTCTTTTCTTGTTTTAAATCTGAATGAGCTGAAGGGGTTTTCATATAAATGACTTTACACAGACTGAATCTGTCCTTGACGTAAAAACTCAGAGTTACAGAATCAAGCAGATCCTCTTTAAGCCTGATCCTGTTGGCAGTGAAACACTCCGGTAGACTCTGTAAGGTGCTTTGAATCATCCGCTGCCTCATCATGGCCGATCCTGGCCACATGTGACTCGCTCGGAGAATCGATGGATCGCTGATACAGTTTGTCTCCAGCTGCTGTAACTCAGCTTCGTCTCTTCACTTCTTCATGATCGAGGAAATATCCAGAAACATGCTCTGAAAGAGGCAGACACATTGGCTGTTACACCACACCAGCAGACTTATCAGATCACTTTCTGGTAAGCGTGTTACGGGACTAATTAATGCATGGAGTAAATCGTCTGCAGGGGTCACTTAAAAATGCTTATTCAACAACTGGACCTTTTCAAGAAGTTTTGTTTACAACCATTTCTCATTTTCCGTCAACAAGGAAACCAAGATTTCCCTTTTTTCATCTTCTCCTAGAACAGGGGTGTCGGACTCCAGTCCCCAAGGGCTGCTGTCCTGCAACTTTTAGATGTGCCTCTACTGCACCACACCTGAATACAATAATTAGATCATTAGCAAGGCTCTGGAGAACTTATCTACACAAGAAGGAGGTAATTAAGCCGTTTCATTCCAGTGTTTTGTACCTGTGGCACATCTAAAAACTTGAGGACTGGAGTTTGACACCCTTGTCCTAGAAGATCCCAATAGTTCCCAAGCAAGACTAGTAAGATACTTGATTTTTGCACACATAAAAAAAAAAAAATCAACAGTGAAAGCTTGTTTCTTCCATTTGCATCTATTGACCTTTTGCATGTGACGTCACTCTTCTCGACACTCGGCCCGCTCCGCCATGACGGACGTCAAAACAACCGGCTTTACAGGCGTAAAAAAAACCCTCACATCTGGTAGCCTAATTTCACTTTTATTTAGTAGATTTCGCAGTAAAAATGGTCACAGGATGCTGCGCGGTCGGCTGCACAAACAGACAAGGATACAAACCAAATTTGGCATTTTATTGTGTAACTTTTAATGAGGAAAGATACGCGCAGCTGTCAACCATAATGACTGGCAGCCTTCGGTGTAACCGCGGATTTACAGCGAACACTTTTTACAAGGTAAGAAGATTAATGTTCATATACTTCTTATGTATGATTAGATAGATATCAAATATTGCATTATGGTGAAGATACGCGTCTAACTGTCAGTAACCATGGAAACGAGGCCCACGGTCATGTAGCCTAGCATGTATGGAAAAAAAAATGGTTAGCAGCTCGTATACTGTACGTTTTTAAGGCTGCTCCGGTTTAAAGGGAGATGCTGTTTATGTCATAGTGATATAAATCATGTGCTGTGATTTCAGGCAAAGTCGGTAATTTAATCAACACACCAGGAGGGAGGAGGTACGGGTCGATTTCTAAGCTAGCTGTTTCAAGTTTCTGTAAACCAGGTGTGTTACGCTCAAAGACAAATTAGATTGACTCGAACAAGTAGAAGCCACGATTAAACAAGCAAAAACAACATGGGGAAAACAACTTCAGTCGCTCAGTTCATTACTCCCGATCCTCATTTTCGACATCCATCATGGCGTTGAAAGTGAATGATCAAGTGACATATTTGCAAAGGGTCAATAGTCTAGTAGTTCTTTCAGGCAATATCTGTAAGGGAAGGTTGGAATATAGATGGAGGAGCTGTAATTGATATGAAGCTGCAAGACACCTATATGCTTCTCCTGCTCCATCCCACCACCACTAAGGCACAAGAGACCATGACATTTGAATTCCTCTGATTGAAGCAGACTGACCTCGGATTTTTAGCTCAATGTTCCCAGTTTTCAACTTTTTCTGTTTGAGAATTGTCACTAGTGTTTCCCAGCTCTGTTCCCGAGGCATGTATATGTTTCTCTGCCTCAACCGCACATGATTTCAATTGATGGCTGATTAACAGGCTTTCGCTGAATTGTAGTCATCTTAATCAGGTGTCTTATGTAAAGGAAATATCTAAAACATGCAGGGCAGTGTGTCTTGTGGACCAGGATTGGGAAACTTGGGCTATGAGGTGGTTAGCCTCCCGTCCTAAGCTGTTACAGTTCTTAGTAATTGAAAACAATCAAGGGGCAAAGGCAAAGTGTAGTATTTACCCCGAAGTCTTAATGCTACTTAGTTTTTGCATCACGGATTACAAATCTATACCAGAGATTCTTTGAGACCAGATTGTTCAAAAAGGTTGGATCAGTACCATCTTGAAGGAAGCCTGATAATTCTCATACAAGGGAACTCTATTTGACTCAAGACAGCATGACGCTGAACTGTCAGGCTGAGCACTAAAGACTTTCCTTAACTGGTTGTTGAAGGTTATCCATGAGAATCTGTGCTCTTACAAAACCCTTACTGCGTAGAAGAAAAGAACAGTTCTCGACAAGGTATGTCTGGAATCTTTTGACCATATCTTCAGTAAGCCCTGAGACGCATTAAAGGGTTAACAGGTGTGAACAAAAGCCATTCTCAAAGTCATACCGATATTCTGTTTTGAGATTGTTAGTTATTGATTTCTCTGGACAACTTAGAGCAGGTTTCAGAGGCGTACTCGTCCCTTAGTCTTTAACATGCTGTGCTTTAATGACGATTTTCTTTTTGCTCTCTTGAAAAGCAAGATTGTCTCTTTCTCTGGTTTAGTCTTTTTTGACAAAAAAAAGATAATTTCTGTACCTTTACTCACCATCATCAGAGTTAGTCACTGATTGAACCATAGTATATCTGTATGAATGATTTAAGAATCTCTTAAAAGTCAACAGAACAGCTGCCAAAGTAAAAACACTGTCCTCTAAATTAAGTTTAGATTACATAATTTACACATTAAGCAAGAGAATAAACCTTCATAGAGGCAAATAAGGTGGTGAACAAAGACATCTGGAATGACGTACACAATTTGAGGGCTATTCTCCACCCTCAAATAGCTAAAATATAATTATAGCTGCCTGTTTTAATAGTAAAAAAATTAATATACCTTGTTTTACTTTAATACACACCATGAAAACCACTTGGCACTAAAGCAGAAGCTAATATTTGCTGTCTTCCTTCATTACGCTCTTGGCGGTACAGTCAGTGCAAAGGAAAATACAAGGTGCTCCTAGATTGGCTTCTTTGTTAATGCTAGCTATTAGCTTGTCAAATAGCATTGCGTCTTTGTATTTCAATTTCCCAAGCTGCATTTTCAGAGCATATTTTTGATGTGTTTCTCAGAAAAACCAGCCAATAGGCAAGGGTCCACTGTATTGACTTCCCAGATTATCTGAACCTTTTGCATCTCTGCTTACCATTGACATTCGTCGGCCTCCGGCTGGCGGCATCATCGGCATGTCTCCCTGGAGAGACCCCAGTTCATCGGACTCCTCCGAGCTGTGCAAGGATTGGCTGGTGGAGGCGCTGATGGAGGACAGGCTTTCGGATGGAGGCCTGATCATGAAGCTGGTCCTTCTGGGGTTGGGAATCAGGAAGTCGCTGACAGTAGACTGTCGTCTTTCTTCCTCATTGATGGTTCTGATGGCTGCAGGCCTTATGGTGCTCCCAGACAGCACAGGGTCCAAATGGCTGGGCTGAGGATGCTGCTCCGCCTGGATTTCTGCTTGGCTAGTTGTGTCCTCCTCCACTGTGGACATGGCAGAGTTCCAGGCTGGATGGTGGTCCAGGGTCACTGTGTGGACCTCTGGACCTTCAGCGGTTTGTGGAATTGCACAGATCTCTACAGACCTTGGTGTCATCCTTGCTGGAGGACAGCTGTAGCCAGTTTGACCCAGATGAACCAAGCTGTTGTGTCTTGGCGGATCGTGGATTGTGTAATGAAGACACTTCATGTCAGCCTCCTGAATCACCTTGAAGGTCTGAGTCAGAGGCCCATTGTGAGGGGAAACATTGCTGATGACACAGAGCTGTTGTAAGGATGCCTTCTTTTTGGACCTGTAGATCAGACTGTCATCCTCAGTGTACCTCTCTCCATACAGAGTCTGTTTGATTTTACGGATGCCTAAGTGGAGAATCTCCAAAATGTTCAAGAAGAGTGAAACTCCAGCAATGATGGTCATAAAAAACATGAAGATGGTCTTTTCTGTGGGCCTGGAGATGTAGCAGTCCACACTGTTGGGGCATGGTAGCCTCTCACACCTATACAGGGGCTCCAGATGGATTCCATACAGGATATACTGGCCCAGGATGAAGCAAACCTCCACCAGAGAGCGAGTAAGGATATGGATGATGTAGGTTCTCAGCAGAGAGCCTCTAAGAGGAGCCTTCTTCACCTTCTTCTGCTCCTCCAGCTTCCTCAGCTCCTTCTCTATGCGTTTGTGATCCTCCAGTCCAAGTTCTGCCTCATCCATCTCCCCCTTCAGTTGGATCCGCCGCCGGTGGCGCTCCTTCTCCAGCGCCCTGATGCAGTACAGAGCATGGCCCATGTAGACCAGAGAGGGCGCAGACACAAAGATGACCTGTAGCACCCAGTAGCGAATGAGGGAAATGGGGAAGGCCCGGTCGTAGCAGACCGCCTTGCAGCCTGGTTGGTCCGTGTTGCAGACGAACTCCGACTGTTCGTCATCCCAGACGTCCTCAGCCGCAGCTCCCAGGATCAGCATGCGGAAGATGAAGAGGATGGTGAGCCAGATCTTCCCTACGATGGTGGAATGAATGTGGACCTCTTCTAGGATGCTGCCCAGCAGGTTCCAGTCACCCATGGTCAGATTTTCACCACTTTAATGCCACATAGTCAAACTGAGGACACACAAATGCAACTCATTAGATTCAAATATAGGTTCAGGCTCATTTTATTTAAACAGAGTTTAAAGCTGTAGTATGTAACTTTTATTAAAAATATTTTTTGCATACTTCTCCCAGTGACCCCAGTGTTAACTAGAAACTAATCAGATCTACAGGCGGGTCTTAGTGCTGTCAATCACCTCTACCTCCTCTACCCTTGGTTTCTGCTTTGCTGCCTTTTGTGGCTATGCTTTTAGTTAGCATAGTCACTGAGATAATGGCGAATAAATGGTTGGTAAGTGGTTTTTCTACCATTAGCACACTGAGCAGCATACAGGAGGTTAATTGACAACCCTAAGACCTGCCTCCTGGCTTTAATTGGTTGTTTTTGGCCGTGAGTGCTGCATTTTTGTAGTAGCCCAGGGAAGAGGTGGAGAAGCTCGATTTATCTGTCTTGTACTACAGTGTCACAATGTGGTGACAGTTTTAATAAATACGGAAAATACATATTTTTGTAAAAGTTACATATTGCAGTTAAAAGAAGCTCCAATATCTTGTCAAAAGGTTACTTGGGATTTAGTTTTGCCTCATTTCAAATATATTTGAAAAAAAAAAAAAAAACTTCGTAAGATTGTGTTTTTTCAATGTAGCTGGTTCAGAAAGAAACCACGGTTCATATATCTTTGAATAAATCTTACGTTCTTCAGAATATTTGAGTTGGAACAGACATAACCTTACATGGCAGAAAGTTTTCCTTGACAAAATGCTAAAGATGGAACCAGTAATCCATGTCCTAAACACTAGATGGGTTTCAAAATAGGTACTTTGTAGCTGCCGTCAAGGCAACTCTTATTTCTCAACTCTAATTCTGATGTTTGATCTCAGAAGGTTAAAGCAGATTAAAAATTAAAGTGAAGCAAATTTAGCATTCGCTTCTGGGTGGAGAACACTTTGCCAACAGATAATGCTAAAAAATTTATGAAGAAACATCAACTTTTAGAATGTTTTTTCCTCATTTTTATTCACTATTTAGTAATTATGACATTTGTTAACATAAATGCAATCGCACGCCTTCTGATTTTAGTGGAGTTCAGAGCATTTTCTGCAGCAGTGTCATCATCTTCCATCCAGCTTTTTAAAACCCTTACCCCCCAGGACCAGCACCCACTTTGAAAAACATTGCATTAAAGGATGACATGCAGTAAAACACACGTTTTCGTTTTTCATGATTACATATTTAGAAAGAGTTTCGTCACTCTTCAGACCGTTCGTAGTTTTATTTCCAAGACAAAAGAATTGCAAGAAAATTCTGTTTTTCATTTCACATAAATTTAAGCCCAACATTATTTATGCAGACATAGATTTAGCATTATCTTCTTTCTTCTGACTGCAAATAAAATTAGCATTTTGGAGCGACCTTGCAAAAGTCCTGCCTTAAATTAGTGGAATAACTTGTGAAAATACCTGCGGACATTTGCAAAAGGCAGATCAGCAATTATAAGAAGGCTTTTAATGCCATAATGTCGGTAAAGAACTTCCATCAATTATTGAAAAATAAATTATTTTCAACGCATAAAAATAAATTTTTCTATAGATTTTTTTTAAATATATTGTTTACAAAATACTTTTACATTGTCTTAGGGATGCACTGTTATGAAAAGTTGGACCAATATAAATGTTGCTGTTGTGGTGGATACCTGATATTTAGCAAATTAAATATATTTTCATGCCTTTCTGACAGCATGAAAAAATACTACACCAGTGACTTTTGCTTCTCTGCTTCAGTGAAACATCCCATAATCCTTTGCTGTGTCATTACTGCAACATGAACAAACAAATACTATGTGATCGGCTAATATTGATAATAATGTGAATATTGGGATTCCTACATTGTTTTGTCTCGTTTCCAATCAGAAACAAACTTTGATTGAATTAACTTAACTAAGTCTTAACAGAATTTGTCTGAACTGGATAAAAACAAAGTTTACCAACACGATTAGGGGTAAACACTGAGGTGTTACTGGTATATTTAATCTGCTGAAGGGCGAAAACAACCTTCTTTTTAATAGATTTTGGCAAAAATCAGATAAAATGACTGCTGATGAATAAATATCCCATCATCTGTTGTGTTGCTGGTTGGTTTGGCACCACATAGGAAAGCACTGCCATCACAGGACAAAGGCGATCACTGTGAACAGCACTGTATGGATCTGCAGTGACCTTCCCTTTAAGGCCACAGCTGGATACAAACCATGTCAATCAAATTTCCCCTCTGAGAGCCTGACTGGCTGCTGCAGCGGTCCAGGACTTTCCTTTGGGGTCTCCTCAGTTCACAGCTTTTAAATGAATTATTTTACCAGATCATGTCAGAAATGACACTTCAAAAATGGTCATGTGTTGCACTTTTTCACATGTTTCAAGCTCATAGTTGTATTTTACAGGGATGTTACTTAACAGGCAATAATATTCCATATAATTGTGTAGTATAAGGAAAATAATAAAAAATTTGGATGCATGTTGAGCCTATCTGAGTCAGATCCTCACAGAAACATTTTTTGCTGCAAGTCTTTTCTTGAGACCAAAAGAAATTCCCCTTTGTAAAACGGATCATTCAGTCAGATAAGTGAATAAAATAAGTAATTTTTTTTTTTCATATATCCACTGCTCTCATATATATATATATATATATATATATATATATATATATATATATTACAAAGAGGTAATTAACAGAAAATAAACAATATTGTTTAGATAAATCTCAAATAAACACATGCTTGGCTAGAGACATCAAGACAGTTGAGATGTAAAAACAGAGGAAAGTGAATCAGGAAGTGCCGGACGTTTCTTGACAACAAACAATTATTTTAGTAATCGATTGTTATAGCGATTATTCTGATGATTGATCGGAAAAAATGGTTTAACCATTTAATACTTTTTTTTATGCAATATTAGGAATACATTAAAAGATACAAATAAGGAAATAATTCAATTCCTTTTTTTTTAAATAAGAAAATAAGTATTTCATTAACTAAAATGCAGTAACATGGCATTTCTTTGGGGAATTTGGACTAGGCCACTTGAGGCACATTGGCTGAAACATGTTCACCTGTTTTCAAAAAAAGGTTTTTTATATACATCTTAAACACATGATGCATATATTGTATTTTTGTACCACGTTGTCTAATTACTGCTTTGAATATACAGTTTTTTTGAGTTTGAATACACAATTAACGATTAATCGATTCCTAAATTAGTTGATGATTATTTCAATAATCGTTTCATCACGATTAATCCGATTAATCGTCTCAGCCCTAATTCTGACCATGCAGAGGAATAAAGATTAAATTCTGGATTTTAAAATTAAAGTGCAAGAAAAAATGGGAGTATTATGATCTCTTCTGGTTGTTCCAGTTAACTGCTGCAGAGTTTTCCATCAGTTGAAGGTGAAATATGTGAAAATGGCCTTCCAGTAGTCAAGAGGAAATAAAAGCATGAACGATGATCTCAAGCTCCTGTTTTCTACACCTACTTTCCTATTTTGGTAATATTTGGAAATAATAAAAATGTTATTTGGATTGGTTGCTTTGGGTGACGGTGGTAGAAGAGTTATAGGTTGGTTGAAAACAACAGAATATTTCTAAGTTTAATAGTTGAAGAAAGTTATATTTTTTAACCAGTTTGTAATCTCAAAAAGGCACTTAATTTTCATCTGGACTTGAACTAGGCCATTCTAACACATAAATATGCTTTGATTCCCAACAGGTTTTCATCCAGGATTGTTGTTTATTTAGTCTGTTTAGGTGAATGGTCATGTCTTGGTAGATTTGCAGTTGTGTCACGTTCCTTCAATTTTTGCTTGGAGTATTGTTTTTTAAACAAACCTGTTTCAAGCGTCTCCAAAACATTGTCTTGGAAAACCTCTGAGATCTTCACAGAGCATCTCAATTACACACAGCTGGAGTCTGTGTACTAATTTGATGACTTCTACGTGTTGAACAAAATAAAAACATACATCCAAAATGTGGAGAAGCTTCAGAAAGCATGAATATCGGAGCTCTGTAGCCTTCAGGGGAGCATCTTAGACCTCAGGTATTATTTAAATTAAACACTTTTTAAGAGAATAACTTTCTCTTAAAAGGTGAAAGTCAACATGGAATGAATGAGACTGGATGAAAGACACTTGAAGGAAAATGTTTGTACACATGGCAAAAATATGGCTGTTAAATAATCACATTTGTGTTTAATATTGATGAAGGCAAGTAACTTGTTTTACGAATTGTTTGTTGGTTTGTAGTTTGGTTTGCTTTGCTGTAGTGAGATCTGAAAAATGACTTGACATATATGGATATAATTAATCACCATTTCCTAATCTATTAAACCGTACTTGATTATATCAACCTGTAATCTGCAGGTGGAAATTAGCATTTTTGCCGTTACCTGGTATCTTGCATCTTGCCTTTTAACAGGTCAATTAATTGTTGTAAATTGTCTCTATGTAAATAAGTAAATGGTATGAAATTCCTTTCTGTAGCATAGATGCTGTCAAATATTTAAAATACTTCCACAAAATAGGATTTCTAGAGGACACTTGTTATCTAGAAGTAACTCAAATCATCCTTTAGTGTTTTAAAAAGAGTCATGAGTCTAAAAGACCAAATCTTGATGAGAAACCTCACATCTGAAGGCTTTTGGTTTGAGGTAAAGGTGAGGGGAAGCCGTCCAGGTGAACCTCTGCTGAGGAAAACATTGACGGATCACTTGTTGGAAAGCTTGGGGGGGTCGACCTTCATAGTTGAGCTGTTATATAATCTGTTGCTGCTCAGTTTCACCAACAGAAGCCTCAGTTCGGCTCTGAACCTCAGTTTAGTTTACTTTCGTTGGAAGAGCTGCAGCTTTTGGTTCAGCTTCAAAGATCCAAAAAACAAACAAAACCAAAACCTAAAAGTAAATTCAGAAGAATTATTGTTTCTAAATCCCAACACAATGGAAAAGGCTTTCTCAAAATTCCTCACATGTGCTTTTTTTCTTTATTTAAATGTTTGCAGTTTGTCTTAAGTTTTCTCAAATTATATAAATGGAGTTTGCTGCAGTGCTTTGGCCCTCAGGGCCACCGTAGTATGAGCTTTGTTTGGGCAGTGGATGACGTAAGGTCAATGGTTGAACTAAGATGCTGCAACGGTTGGAAGAAAACACCAAAACGTCTTAAAGAAAGCAGGAATCAGCGCCTCAGAGTTCACTTTGTCTTCCTCTAAACATCTAACATCACAACATGACACAAACATGCAAACAGCAGCTTACATCTCACAGGTCCTCTGTCCCTCTGGGCCTCCATGTGAACGGCATCGTGTTGATAAATCCTGCGAAAACGCCGATTAGGGATGCTTCTACCCCATGGGGCTGCCTGGTTCTCCCTGGGTTCTAATCCTGAGCGGCTGTGCCGTTCCCTCTGCCGTGCAGCTGTGTGTCTGTGTGTGTTGGGAACGCTCTGCCGTGTTACATGCAGGGTTCACAGGATGTGAGCATTGATCAGCTGCTGCCGGGACACTGCCCCCACCCCGCTCCCTGCTCCCATGGCAGGGGTGCCAACTCCGGCCCGGTCCGTCGATACGGGCCTCAGAGACACTGAGGTACGTTTTTCACTCGCATCCTGGAGACTCACCTCAGCCAGGTGACGTTCTGAGCTCAGATTTAATCTGAGTGACAAGAGACATGAATAAACAGGTGATGCGCTGCAAAAACACAAAATCTTACCAAGTATTTTTGTACTGCAAATATCTTGGAACAATTGAAATAAGACAAAACTAACTCAGAATGAGCTATTTAGCAAGACGGATACAAAACTGGCAGATTATTTCTCTTGTAACAAGACATTTTCAACTCATTTTCATTTTGGGCCATATCAAAAATCTGTATGTTCTTAAAGGGCCGGTTGTGCCAGAATGCACTTATTGATATTTTAAGCTGTTAAAATATCAATAAATAAACAAATAGCATTGTCTCCACGATTTTATGATTGTTTTAGTGTTTTGCTTTTTTTGCAATCAAAATCAGAGATTTTGTGGTGCCAATTTAGAAATGTTTGTAAGGAATTTTTATGATATTTTCTCTAATGTATGATTTGAAATGTGATTTTAATTACTCGCTGTATCAGTTATGAACTATAACTTGACATCAAGTAAGGCCTACTGAAGCCCAATGTTTTTGGTCAAATAAATGTGCAGTAAAATCAGGAAAAAAATGTGGAGATTTGTTGATTTTGTGTGAGTATTGCAGATTTGTGAAAAACTGGAGCAGCTTGTTGATGTAATTTGGAGTCTAGAGGGCCACATAAAAGTCTACGGTGGGCCAGATTTGGACCCCGGGCCTTGAGTTTGACACGTGTGCTGTAAGTGAAATAATTTGCCAGTGAACTAGTATTTATTTTTAATTCAAATTTGATCTGAGAAACAAAAAAAAAAAACAGCAGATAAAATCTGAGAGATTAGAGCGTTAATTGGCCTCTTCTGAGAAGAAATGTTAAAAATAATTACATAACATTATGTACTGCAAGAACAATAAATCTAACCAAGTATATTTTTGTCTAGTTTCTCATGGAAATATTGTAATTAACTTTAAATGAGACCAAACTAACAGGTAACTTTTCAGCAAGGTATAAGAGCTTGTTTAAAGTCAAATTTTCCCTAATATTGATGAAAAAGTACTAGTTCCACTGGCAGATTAATAATAAATGTTCCGCTAAATGTCTCATAAAATATGTCAATCATTTTTAAAGAAAAAAAAATTGTGCAGTCATAATATACTCTATATTTATTTTTAAATAAATGGAGGGAAATAATTGTTTTTTTTGGGCCTCAGGCTGAAAAGTTTGGGAATCCTGATCTAAGAAAAAATGCATTTTCGTCAATAATGAAGATTCACTGAGTTTTTAAATGACACTGCATTAAATGCTCAGACAAGAAGTGATTAATTATTGCATCTCCAGTTGCAGCTGAGATGATCAACGTGTTCCTGAAATCCCGTGATGAGCTCAGACTAAACCTTGCGTCCTGCTGTGCGCTGAGCCCTCCATCACTGAACAGCCACATGTTTCAGCTCGGTCTGCATGAAAACGACCAGCTGTGCCTGCAGGGGCTTTAATTAGGTTTCCATCGCGCCCCCATGCGGTCGATGCAGCATTGATTTGATTTTCCCTTCAGAAGCTGCGGTGTGGTCGCCGAGGCCCGACGCCAGATGTCACACCAGGATCATTGGGTTACACAACCAGAGCCCCGCCCACTGGACTGAAGCCCCGCCCACTCATTCTCTGTGCTTTAATCTAAGATCATAAAAAAAACACCACTGCAGTTGGAACAAGCACTCATAGTACGGTGTATTAGGAAAAAGGAGAAAAATTCCGCCAAAAAACTGACATTTCTGAGTTTGAAAAGTTGCTGGAAAAAAAAATCCATAATTTTGAGATTAATCTAAGAAATTTTCTAGACAAGACTAAGAAATTTCTGAGGTTTAAAAGTCAGAATTAGTAGAAAAAAAAAATCGAAAATTTTGAGATTCATCTCAGAAAATTTCTAGGAAAGACTATGAACTTTGCCCCACAGAATGACGCTACCACCACCATGTTTCACCATTAGGGTGGTGTTAGATTTCTTCCTCATATTTTTTGCAAGTAGGCCAAAAAAAACTTTATTTTTACCTTCTCTGACCAGAGGACAACTTCAAAAAAATTACACCAAAATGTTTTCTTATTGCCATAAAAGGTCAAATTTTGGAAAATAGTTTTAGTTGTGAGAGGTTATTGGCCCATCAGTTTAGGCGGGCGGCCATGTTTTGGTGGGTTCTACTTATTTTCAGGAGTTGGATTGAAAATTGCATTATTTCTCATTACTTCTCCTGCAGGCCACACGATGGCGCAGTTCGTACTGTTGTCTTGCAGCAAGAAGGTTCCAGGTCTGAATCGCCACCTGTGATCTTTCTGAATCTTTTTCTCCCAGTGCGTGGGCAGATTTTCTCCAGGCACTCCGGCACGGACAGCGGAGGGGATGATTTTCCTGCTGCAGTGGTTAATCTCTACACCAGGGGGCGCATGTGAGCAAGGCTCTTGTGAAGCTGAAGGTTCCTAACTCACTTGCTCAGGTCCGATACTGTTTTTCCTCCGCAAAAAAACAATAACAGATACTGGTCAGTTTTGATCCGACCCGATAGGACCAAAACAACTAGAAGATCCCCACATGAAAACGTAGCGATCTGTCAGACTAGATTTATGGAGTTTTTAAATCAATAATGTGATGGCGTGGTTCAGATCAAACTTTAACTATCCCTAAATAAATCACAGAGGACAAATATTTAGCTTCTTTATTTTGTGCAGTTTTTATTTATGCATTGAGCAGAGCTGTTTTTCCACAGAAAATACAGAAACAAGGTTACTAGAAAAAAAAAAATCTCTGCTTCGTGTTTCTGCAGAGATAACAACCAAATGATCAACATAAAATACAGTTCAACATTACTCTACACTTGTCTCAGCTCATCATCACAAGGAGAAGAGCATGCATCAGGCTGTGATGAAAGAAAAAGAGTGATCGCACGATTTTTCTTTTTTTTTTTTACACAAACCAGCACTCAGAGGTTTTATTTATTTTTCTGAAGGTCCCTCGTGACGCCTGATGGAGTGGATTAAGAGGGACCTTCTGGGATTTTACAAAGTCTGAAGAGTTTGTCACAATTATACAGGGGAACTATCATGCATGTTTTTATGCTTCCATTTGGGTCTCAACTAATTTTAAAAACAACCAAAGTGCAAGGTTTTCCCCCAGAAAACTTTCTAAGCCTGGTTGAGTGCAAGGGCAGTCATTCATCCAGCGGCTCCTTGTGTTTTTGAGTTAAAAATGTTTAAAGCTGACAGGAAATTTAAAAATATCACTTGCTAATTATGTGTTGTTGAAAGATTGGAAGATTAATACCTGAACACCAAGTATAAAGTATTAAAAATGCAAACATTTAAAAAAAAAATTAAATACATAAGCAATGCTTAACCTGCTGGGGGCACAAGTAAAGCCTGGCGGCCCTCCAGGCTTATAATACACTGGGGGAAACCCTGCCAAGGGTTAAAAAACACCCAACCGTTTTTTGGCAATAAGTTAATGTTTTTAGGTGTCTAGAAAATGAGCCGTTTCAAAAAACCTCCTAATTGTTAAGTCATATTCAACAGGTAACTGGATGTTAACTAGCAACACCAGCCTGTTGCCTAGCAAAAGAGCTTCAGCACATTTGGTCAGCTGGTTTTACTGCTGTACAATGGCGGTTGCAAAAGATAAATGTTTTATTGTTGACTAACCATCCAGAAAACACTATCTGCATTTTTTTGTTTGTGCAGGAGGCTCCACTTCTGTTTTTCAAAGCTATGTGGTTGTATAATTGCACATCTATTTGTTCTAAAAGGAGCTCAAAACAGGCAGAATTATCTGAAACTGATTTTGTGCAAAAAATGTGATGAAGTATTGGGTGAGCAAGGTTCTTCTGAAGCTGAAGGTTCCTAACTCAGTTGTCAGGTCAGATACTGTTTTGAAACCTTTGAAACCTCTTCTACTGGTGACAAAGTGAAATCCATGAGGATCTGCTTTTAGTATGAACTGACTTTTCTGATAATAAAACCCATACAAACATAAAGATCTCCAACAAATGTGAAGCTAAAGTCTGCTGGCATACCATTTTTTATCAACACTCAATTAAAATTTGATTTCTTCGGTCTCAGGAAGCTCTCTTTCTCCTCATTGGTCCGCAGCCTGTGAAGCTCCTCCTCCAGCTCTCTGATTCGCTGCAGCATCTCCTTCCTCTCCGCCCGGGCCCTGAGCTCCGACTGGAACTCCACCTCCAGGATCTTCCTGGAGCACCAGCGCTCCAGCTGAGCTGACACGGCGTCAAAGAACTGCTGAGTCACCTAAAGCAAGAACACAGCTTCAGTTACTCAGCAGAATTTCAGTTGCTGGTCCTCAAGGTCCGCTGTGCTTCATGTCTTAGCTGCTCCAGAAGATGTCATTCAAATGACTGCATTAGCTGCTTAGCTAAAGTGCAGCAAAAAATGTTAATTATAATTTATTTAGGTAAGGCGAGGTATCAATAAAGCACCTAAAACATGCAGAGCATTGGGCCCTGAGAACCAGAACTGACACCTGCTGGGTTAAATCAAACCATATCTATGTGTTAGAATGGCCTAGTCAAAGTTCAGAACTTGTATCAATATGAGGTTCAAGTGGGGACCAAAATTGCAACACGTTATGTTTCAGCTGCTGCGGTTCGCTTTCTCACTGCACTGTCAAATGACCCAAACTAATTAAAAAACCTGTTCCCCTCCTCGCCTGTGGTGGCGCTGCAACAAGAACTACTGAAGAAAAGAAGAAGACATGCGTGTAACTTCTACCTTTGTTAAATGTAAACAAAAATGGAGTACCGTCAGACTTTAGTATTGGTAGGATTTCACTGTTGTCTTTGATAAAAGGCCATGAACAATGTCTCCTGCTAGCACTAGACGCTCACGTTTGTTTTGGTTGTATTTACCCAGAACGCCCTGTGTTATAGTCCACTTCCTGCTTTTGCTGTGGTTCACACATGTATTTGAACAGCAACAGAGTTCACTTCTATACGGGGTTTGGTTCGCCTACAAACCATGGTTTTGGTTCAGTTAATGTGAACTCTGGAGGCCCCTGGAGATCAGGAGTCAGGAGGGGGACTATGGCGCAGGGCATTCTGGGTAAATGCAACCAAAACAAACGTGCAAGTCTGGAACTAGAGGGAAAAGTAGCTCATTGTCTTTTGCCAAAGACAAAAGAGAAATCATACAAACGCTAAAATCTGACACCACTCAATTTTTGTTTATATTTCGTAAAGAAGGAAGTTGCGCTCATGTTTTCTTCTTCTTGTTTCTTTCAATGGTTCTTGTTGCAGCGCCACCACAGGCGAGGAGGCGAACAGGTTTTTTAATTAGTTTGGGTCGTTTGACACAGTGTAGTGAGAAAGTAAACTGCACCAGCTAAAAATGAAATGAATGTTGCAACTTTGGTCCTTTTACCGAACTGAATTCCCAATCTAAATTCAATTGGGAACCTCACCTCTATGGCATGCAGGTGTTTCCTCTCCTGAATGAATGTGGGCTCAGCAGGTCGGTCCATGAGGAACTCCAGAACCATGGTGTCATTTTTGGGGCGCCAAACCTCTTCCTGTGGGCCGGTGCTGGTGCTGCTGGAGCGTTCCTCTGTGTAATCCACAGAGGGAGGAAGGTTCTGCAGTACTGCTGGGAGCCAGCAGGGGACAGAAGAGACTGTGGAGAGGTCCAGTGAGCTTTCTGGGTTCTGGTTCTGATCTGTCATTGAGGAAAAGTAATTTATAGTTTTGTTGTCTTAGGTTTGTGCTCATCTATGTGGTGCTTTTTGTAAAGTTACACAGTCAAAATTGAACAGCAATAAATTGGAGTTTTTGTTCTAATATGTAAAAAAAGGAGAATTATTTTCCAAGATAATATTTTCACCATGGTATTTATTCATTTATAAATTTCACACATACCTGCACACCTGTCCACCTTCATCTCGAAGTAGGTTCTGCCTCCGGTCGGTTCGGCCAGCCTCAAACTCTCAGATCCTCTGGGTCTCAGGGTGCTGGCGGACACAGAGGGGCTGCTGTCTCCAGAAAACAGCAGCGGCACCGACTCCAGGTCCGTTTCTGCTGCGGACGGAGACAGCAGCAGGTTCTGGTAAACGCTCTCAGCTGGAACTGAGATGTCCAAGTCCTCCAGCAGAGACAGACACCAGCTCTTCAGCTCATATCTCAGAGCGTCCTAGAGACGGAGCAAAGAGCTGCTAAACATCCAGCAGGTCGGGTGCTGAACTGGGTCAGGTGATGGTACCTGGTTCCTCAGAGCTTCTGCTCGGTCCTGTGCTGCTCTCTGCTCCATCCTGGATGTAAGGCTCCTCCTCTCACATGCTGCTTTCTCCTGGATCAACATCTCCAACTTCCTGAGCTTTTCAAAGAAACAAAGCAGACGAAGGCTTGACAGCCTCGCGATCATTTGATTCTTCGGATATTCATGGATTTGATTGATGCTGCGTTCCACTTTACTCAGAACTGGGAAATTCAACTGGAATGGCCCGCGACGTTACGACTTGTAAGTGGACTATGTGTTTAAATATGGCCGCTCCTCGCATCAACAGTTTTAAGATGTGGTGGAAACGTATTTATTTACAAGACACAAAAGTAGTGCCTGAAACTCTAACGCAAAAAATTAAAAAAGGGGTTTGCTTATGGACCGTCATAACCTAATATTAAGATCACGCAAAGAAAATAAAAACATAATACATTTAGAACTATAAAGTCATGAAATTATGTGAATAACATCCATATACGTCAACTTTTTTCAAGTACAATATTTCTTTTCTTTCTTTTTGACTTTATTTTGAACATGATAGCTGTATAAAATTACTGACATAAACGAGGAATGAAAGAGACATTTCTTTTGTAGCCACAGTAATTTTACCATTTTCAAAAAGGAGTAGGAAGAAGTAGAAAAAAAAACTTATGAAATCCTACCCGTACACTCATATTTTGTTTTCAAAATGGACCCTCGTTATTAAATACATAAAGAAGAGAAATCTTAACTTACTTAGAAGTTACACAAGTTAGTAGTAAGACTTTTACGCAGTAAGTATATTTGAGTCTAAATATAATTTTATTTAAATTTAAATTTATATGCACACTTAAACAATTTCATTATTCCTGATCAGATATTTTAATACTTTGTTCTTGTAATTTTATCTTTAAATTTTTTATTAGCATGACGCTAAAACTAATATAAAGTAAAATGATCTTCCTAAGAGCGATTGGAAACAACGCCATGTTGAAATTCTGACTTCTTAACGAGAACGTCGTTACTTCGGTTCTCACCCAGATTCCCACGTCACTGAAACGCATCATTAGAGGCTGACCTGGTGTTTGTTGCGGCGCTCCATCCTGTCCATCTGGCCGTGCAGCTCCTCCTGGACATTCAGGATCTGCAGCCTCAGCTCCTGCTTTGTGGTCGTCAGATCCTCCTGAAGCTTCTTTAGGAGAGACTCGCAGACGCAGCCGCTGGCAGGAGCCTTAAAGGAAGCAAAGGTTTACTCAATCTTCTCCTGAGGAACCTGTAAGTTCTGAACTGGACTGAACCGACCTGCCGAACTCTGCCCTCCCTGTCCCTGTACAGAGTGTACAGCTGAAACGTTTTTCCACCCTCATCCCAGAACTCGTCCTTCTGCGATTTATTGTGTTTCCTTCCTGAGGTGAGATCTTCTGCATCCAGTTCCTGCAGAGACGTCAAAGTCTCACTGCTCGCAGGATTGTGTCACAGTTAGGATTAGGAAGGGAGTTTATTCTCTGGGTTTTAATGAGTTGGTTTTGAATTCAGAGGTGGAAATGAGTCCAGAGTCTCAAGTCAATTAAAGGCATGCAAGTCGAGTCTGAAGTGAAGAAATGCTTTGGACCAAGTCTCAAGTTGTAAACTCAGAATTTTACATAAAGATTTACATAAACATGTAAGTTATTTGGCTGAACTTCAAAATTATCCTTTTTTTTATTGTTTTTCAGTACTTGTTTACCTTTGCTATAAATAACCCAAGTTTCTGCACAGTATTAGAAAAACTGACTTTGCGATTTTTTTTCTAACCTTGAAATATTTACTGCAAAATGGAAAAATAAAAAAATTTTGACTTGAATATCAACTTAAGTTTATCACCTTGTTGACAGTAAACCTGCACTGATCTTCCATATTTTTTGTGAATGTTACAAGTATGACTTTTGGGTGAATTTGAGTTATTCCTGTTAATGCTACACAATATTAG
The DNA here is from genome assembly GCA_903067095.1 of Girardinus metallicus. Classification (NCBI taxonomy): domain Eukaryota; kingdom Metazoa; phylum Chordata; class Actinopteri; order Cyprinodontiformes; family Poeciliidae; genus Girardinus; species Girardinus metallicus. The sequence continues at coordinate 30,560 of CAEGAE010023413.1, read as the reverse complement.
AAAACCAGAAGATTTCTTAGGGTTTGTCTTGTAATTTGAGTTTATCAACTGGTTTAAAGGGGCACTGTTACGTAAAATCAACTGTTATGTTATTCCTTAATCAAAAACATACCTGGATTGTTGCTCTGATTCTTTCATGCGTGTTTGAGAAATCATTTAATTGCCATGGTAACCATTGAGATGTGCAAATCGACTCGGGGGACCTAGCCCCGCCTTTTAGACGCAGCTCCTCCTCAGAGCTGTAGTTTCCAATCTTCTGAGCTTCCATATTACAGAACACCCTTCCCCGTTAACTCTTCGACTCAGCTCCTTCAGACTAGCCAGCAGCAATTAGCAAACACCTGGTAGAACTGCTGAGCTCATTATAGAAGCTACTTTTCAGTGAAAAGCTGGTAAAAACTTTGTTACAGGGTTAATAGAGGAGCCATGTTGTGGTGATTTTCAGAAACAGCAGGAATTTTTAAAGAGACAAAAGCCCAATTTCAAGGTGTTAAATTAAGTCAAATTTACTTTTAAGTCACATTTTTTACATATGGCATTTTTATAACAACTAAAAGTAATGTAGTTACTTGATTGTGTTGTGAAATGGCACTATGTGTCTGGAAAATACGTAATACTGCCAATTTAAAACTAAGACAATCGAGTCCAAGAGGTGGAACTGCTTTTTGTTCATCATATTTCTAAGTCCTTTGGCTCCAGCCTGATTCAAGTCCAAGTCGTGTGACTCTAATCTGACTTGAGTCCAAGTCGTTTGACTCTGATTTAACCGGAATCAGCTCATAACTCACCTTCCCGTCTGATCTGGGTTCAGTTTGCTCCATCTTCAAGGCGCCGTCCTGTAAACCAGAGAAACAAAATGCTGCAAAGCTCCTCCACTGATTCTGAACCCCATCCTAAACTTTCTGTCTCTTACTTTGGCGGGTCGAGTCGGCGCTCTCAGTCTGGGCTTCCTCATCGTCTTTCTTCTCATGTAACGTACCTGAAGAGATGAACACTCGTTCTGGTGACACGTTTCCATATAATGTTAATTAATAAGTGAGTTAATGAACCTGAGGAACTTTGGAGAGCAGCAGAGCCACCTGTTTGCTCTGGTGCTCTCTGGCTTTATCCAGCGCTGTTTTTCCTGCCTGAAGGAGGAAAACATGTCAGCCAGGAAACATTTCAACTCCGATATGAATTTGTCTGAATCAGCCAGGGGAAGCTTTAGATGTTCCAATATTCTTCAGTTTAAGTTACCAAGCTAACAAAATAACGGAAACTGAAATCGAAAAAAACATTTTTATTAACTGAAACAAATAAGACGGTAGTTAAAGGGGAAAAAATATAAATCACGTGTTTATAAACTAACAAGAACATACTGAAGTTATAGATATAATATCCTTCGTCTATTTATTAGCTTTTCAGAGTGATGAGAAATTAATTCTTTCCCTGCACAAACAGTTTATGTCGGCTTTCGGCAAGTAGTCCACAAAATGGCAACAGCAATAGTTGGGACAAATCACCAGAGTCATTTGTTTGTTCAACATTTAATATAGTTTTTGAAATGTATTCCTTGTAGTATTCATTTCCCAATTGATGTATGCAGAATCACAATACAACACTTTGACCTTCTTCAGTTCTTCATCTAAAACTTAAACAAATATGAAAAAACTAAAGCTATTACTGTAGGTAGTAAATACTAAACTAAATCATAATTAGCTAATAATAACTCATAAATACTAGCAAACTAATTGAAACTGGCTGAATTAGACAAAAGTCATAATGAAATAAAACTAAAGCATCATGAAAATCTCTTACGTTGTTCCGGACTCTCACATCCAGACCAGCCGACAGTAAAAGCTGAACAGCTTTCCTGTGGTTCAGAGCTGCTGCGACGTGAAGCGCTGTGTCTCCAACCTGCAGTCGAACAGAACCAGAACCAGAACCAAAGTAAGAATAAAAGCATTTTATTGCCTAGAATGAAATAGCATGGCACTCCTTTAATCTACGTTTGATTATTTGTAGAACATATTTACAGAAAAAGTTTTTTTTTTTTGTACAATTTTAACTTAATTATTGCTCTGGATATGTTGTTCTTTCAGCAAATTGCCCGTTTGAGACGGCTCAAAAAAGGCCACTTAAAAATTAATCAATTACTAAATTAGCTGAGGATGATTCCAATAATCGATGGATGTTGAATTGTCTGTAAGTCTCAGGAAAAAAGCATGCTGTCACCTGGTTGGTGTCATTCAAGCGGCACCGCGACCTCAGCAGGATCTTCAGCAGGCTCAGGTTGTTGTAGCGAGCAGCCACGTGCAGACAGCCATCGCCCACCTGAAGCAGGAGCACTGGTTTTATTTGACTGGGACAACTGGAAACGGGCGTTGCCATGGAGGTTGCTGGGGGGTCATCGCTTGATGCACACCCCCACCAGAGCTTTAAATCAGTTTGTTCATATTATACCATACATAGATTAGCGTTTTGTCCACACTCCATGCAGAAATGCTTCTTTTGTCGTCCTAAATAATTTTATTTTTTATTTATATATATATATTTTTTTATCAATTTATTTTTTTAAGTGGGGCATTTTCCAGCTCTAGTTGCCTCAAACTTCTACACAAACAAACTCATTTTAAAGGAGAAACAAGAGAATTAAAGCTGCAGTATGTAACTTTAATAAAAAAAAAGGACATTTTTTTTATATATTTGCTAAAACTGTTACTATGTCGTGACAGTATTGTATGAGACATATAATCTATTAAGAAATCAAGCTCCTCTAAACAACCAATCAGAGCCAGGAGGACGGTCTTAGCGCTGTCAATCATGCTTGTACATGCACTGCTAAGCAGCTTAAATCTGCTCATTCCCATAGGTGACACATTTCTGTCTTTTAATGATTTGCTTGAACCACTATATATCTTTTTCCAAGGATGGAATGATACAGACAGCAATTATAAATTTAAAAAAGATTCATAGCAAGTTTATAAATTAATTTGTTCTTTTTACATGTAAATACACGACCAGCCAGAAGGATGATCTTAGTGCTGTCAATCATGCTTGTATATGCACTGCTCACAACCTCCCATCCTCCCTCCCACCTTCGCTCTGCTACGCTACAACTTCTTAGCCTCTAGTGAATGCTACCGCTAGTTAGCATAACCACAGATGATGGTGGATAAAGAGTTTTTTTGGAACATCAAGTTGTTTATTTGCACACTAGCATGATTAACAGCTCTAAGACCCTCCTCCTGGCTCTGATTGGTTGTTTCTGATCGGGGGCGGAGCTAATAAAAGCACTGGGAGAAGACGGAGGAGGTCGATTGTTTCACAGATTATTCATCTCATATTAAATAAAATTTATACTTCAGCATTAAGCAGCTGTTTGCAATTGGAAATCTACAATGGTTCAATAATTTCGACTTTAGGTTGATAAGTAAGTTGAATAGAGTTAGCATAACAGCACAGGTAAGCTACGCTAAGCTAACAAGGCTAATCGTGCAACCAGAAAACAAATCTGCTGCATAGTTTTTCCATGCTAACCAGATCCATGTGTTTTATTTCGGTAAATAAAAGGTTCTGTTGTCTTTTCCCACCTTGTTCTTGGCGTCGGGATTTGAACCTCCGAGCAGCAGGAGCTGAGCAGTGGGAGCGTGTGCGTTCTGGCAGGCCAGGTGAAGCGCCGAGTTTCCTGCCTGAAACATTCAGAACAAACCGAGACCTGAACCCTGGGCGGTCATTTCAGCTCCTGCTGCAGATCAGAAATCACTTCGCAGTCGGCCTGAGAGGCTCTGCAGGAATAAGTGAGGATGATTGGTGGGTTTATTTCGGTCAGAACAAACCCCCGCTGATTGGCAGGTTAATTTAAGAACAACTGGATCAAACTGGTGTTCTGCTGGTCCAATCAGAGGCTCAAGTAACAGAAATGTCAGATTATCAAACTTGACTTTATTCAGTAAAAATATTACACAATCATGTTTGAAAAACTGCAACCCCGAATTATAATCTCTGTAAACTGAAAACAAGAAGGATGTTTACTGAACTCTACAACTTCAGACTCAGGAGCTGATCTGATACATTTTCCAGCTTTTTTTCCCCCTTCAACAATCGAGGCTTTATTGCTCTTTGTTGTGGAAATCTCAGAGTTGAAAATTCAGTCTCTCCGTCTCTGCTGAGACGAGTTTTCCTCTAATTACCTTGTTCTTGACGCGCACGTCAGCGCCAGCCTTAACGAGCAGTTTGACGCACTGTGTGAATCCGTGCCAGGACGCCTCATGGAGCGCCGTGTTTCCAAGCTTAAACAATCGGAACATGGCAGTCAGAATGGAGGAACGTGATCTGTGGCACTAAACACTGAAGATCAGAACTTACTGGGTCCTGCAGGTCCACAGCGCAGCCTCCAGCGATCAGAGCGGCCATGGTCTCGCTGTTCCCCACCATGGCGCTGCGGTGCAGAGCCGTCTGATACCCGGAGATCTGAAACAAAATCCCCGTTCACACCACACTTCTAAACCAAGCCCGATGCATGCCAAAGATTTCACAGTGAATTATATTTATGGATGATAACCAGAAGCACACATGAATTTATGCACCTGGAAGACATAAATGTGCCAAAATCTTTGTGCCTTTTATATAACTTTAAAAGGGAACTATTACTCAAAATTCATATTTTGCACATACTAAGAAATAATAAAATAAAATGAATAAAATCACATGGATAAAGTCGTAGCATTACGAGAATAAAGTCCTAGTAATATGAGGATGTTGTATTTATGTATTCCTGCACACATTCACAACTGTGTGCAGTGACACCTTCACGTTTCTCGACTGCACGTCTTAACCTCTGTTCATCTTCTCAGCTGCACATTTGTCCTCCTCCAACACCTTCATCTGTATTTCAGATAACTTGTACAGGAAGATTGAATTTAATCTCCTCTTGTGCAGCATAGATATTTTTATATTTTGTCTGGGTCATATTTTTCAATCTGTTCAGGTTTCTTTATTTCCTTTTACGTCTTTTGAACAACTATGTTGCAGAATTTTCTGCAAGCTGCTAAACAAGGTCATGACCTTCTGGCTAACAGTTTCACAAATCCAAGTAGTCCAAGTTCAATGATGTCAAAGCCAGTGGAAAAATGTAACATCAATTTAGCACCCAGTCTTGTTTGGACCTCATATATTCTCTTTCAAACCTGAATTTGTTTGGTAATTTCTTGGCAGGAAACCCTTCGACGGCTTTGTACATTTGAGTCTTCCTGGAAAATTCAAACAACAGTTACTATGAAATATTCAATGTCCTCTATACCTTTGACTGGACCACTTCCTCGCCTCCAGGTCTGCAGTGGACCTTCATGTCAGGAGGGTTTTCTACTCCCTGTTGTCACAGTAACATACAGAACAGGATTATGGCCACTGGAAAAAAAAAAACTAAAAGAACTCAGACTTTTGATTTTCTGTCAGAATGCTGAGCATGAAGTAAAATGTTTTAGATTAAAGTTGGATTTCTGAAATTAAAGTCATAATTCTGAGGAAAAAAAAAATCTGAGTTCCGAGGAAACAAAAATCTGAATTTTGAGGTTAAAGTCAGAATTCTGAGAAAAATGTCAGAATACAAAGATTAAAGTCATAATTCTACGAAAGAAAATCAGAATTCTGAAAAATAGTCAGAATTTTGAAAAAATGTCAGAATTCTGAGAAAAAAAAAATTCCAGGAAATAAGTCAGAATTTTGAATAAAATGTCAGAATTTTGAGAAAGAAAATATGAATTTTCAGAAAACTCTCAAAATTTAAAATCAGAATTCTGAGAAATAGTCAGAATTTTGAGAAAAAAAATCAGAAATCTGAGAAAAAACAAAATTCTTGGAAATAAGTCAGAATTTTGAATAAAATCGCAAAATTTAAAATCAGAATTCTGAGAAAAAAAAACTAAATTCTGGGAAGTCAGAATTCTGAATGAAATGTCAAAATTTTGAGAAAGAAAATATGAATTTTCAGAAAAATCTCAAAATTTAAAATCAGAAATCTGAGAAAAAAGTCAAAATTTCAGAGATTTTAGACACATTTATAAGGAAAACAGAATTTTGAAAAAATCTCAGAAAATTTTTGTTCCCTGTAGAAACAAAGTGAAGTGATGTTAAATTGTAAACTGCACAGCTCTGAGGCAGATTTTTTGTATTAATATGCAAGTAGCTGTTGAATCCATCTAAATGCAGGCGTCACCTCAGATGAACTGAGCGTGCAAACCAAGTTCTCCACGTCTGAATATCTGACAGAGTCTCTGCTGCAGAACGCCGCCATTCAGCTGCTGCACCTGCAGGAGAAAGAGAAAAATGAGAAATAATCTCTGAGCAAACCAAGAAACAGTGGAAAGAGAAGAGGGAAACTTTGTAAAAGCCTCATGCTGTAGGTTCCTGATCAAACAAGTGAAACAAACTGTAAATGTTCTGCAAGAGGCTGAGATTCTGATGGTCAGATCCTTTAATCTTCCTCTTCACATCAGAAATGTAAAGGATTTCAGAGCTGATGGTCAGAATGAGCCTTTAATCCTGGACATGTCTCCAAACAGCACGGTGTAATGAGTAATCCCTCTGTTGTCTCTGTTCTCTGTCATCTCTGGGTGAGACTGCAGCGGCATTTTATTGCACTTTTTCTTTTTTGTCTTTTGTTGATGCAAACAATACAAACAAGACAAGAACAACAGGTGAAAAGTGTAGAAATATAATCAAACTAACCCCAGTGAGGTGCATTAATTATGCAACGAATAGTGTGCGTATTAATTGATATGGTAAATACAACAATAAGAAAAAAATTTTCTGAGGTTTTTGTTGTACTTTTCAAAATCAGCCAGTTGAGAATGAAATTAAACAAATGTTAAGTTAGAGAGAAAACATAAAATTCAAACGAAGTCATTCTTGTTTCCATGATGTCAGTGAACGCCTCATCTCTTATTATTAGCGGCTGAAACTTTAAGATGAAGTTGAAAGCCACTACGAAGAATATTTCATACTTCAACTCGAGTTAAAGGCATAATTCACGAATCTTTTGCATAATTACATCCTAGACTATGTATCTAAGGCGTTAGGATTAAGAATGTTGGCTTAAATTCCTACAAACCGTTCAGGATTTTCAGTAACTGTTGAACTTCTCATTAAAAACAGAACAAGTCAGAGGAAGCTGATTTACCTGATCCTGCACACAGACGGCCGAGTCCTCAGCAGGAAAAAGGAGCATCAGTCTTTTTTTTTTTTTCTTTTTAGAAGAAACGTTTTCTTCCGGTGGTGTTGAGGATCAGCATCAGTTGCAGCAGCGGCAGCAACAGCAGGCGGATCATTCACTGAGAGGAAGACGTGCAGAGACGGGGACAGATGTTACAGAGCAGGGCAGATTAAAGGAGGAGGGGGGACTTGCACCGGTTTTAATGGGAGGAGGGGAGGGGGCAACTTTTTAAGGCTTAACCCGTCTTCAAAAGACTCAATCCAGTTTTAATCTGCTGAGCCTGAGCCTCCAGACATGCAGGGAAAGTTTTATACGCTAACAATTAGCGGAGGGACCGTTTGATTTGTTCAGGATGTGACGTCAGCGAAACAGAGGAAATTGAAATGAAGGAAATCTGAATACTGAAACCACAACGAGTGATGAAGAGAGCCAGCTTCTCATTGGCTAAATCACAGAGGCTCATCATCATCATCATCAAAACCATAATTGTCGTCGTCGTCGCCATCATCATCATCATCATCATCATCATCATCATGACTGCCATCATCATCATCATGACTGCCATCATCATCATTGCCATCACTATCATCGTCATCATCATCATCATCATCATCACTGTCAGCATCATCACTGCCATCATCGTCGTCGTCTTCCTCATCATCATCATCACTATCATCATCATCATCAATAATACCATTATAGTTCTCATTATGGATAAAAACAGAATAACTCAGAGGAAGCTGATTTACCTGATGATGATTCAGAAATCATGAGATTTCTCATCATTTTCATCATGATCAACATCAGCATCATCATCATCATCATCATCAGTGCTATCTTCATCATAATCTCCATCATTCTTTATGTCGTTATCACCATCATCACCATCATCAATGTCATCTTCATGACAATTCTCATTATTTTCGTCATCTGCTCCTCATCATCAATATTAATGACAGCATTATTGTAATCATCATCATCATCATCAGTCATCATCCTAGTTATTGCCATCAACGTCATAATCATATCGTCCTCATTGTCAATGCCATCCTCTTCATCATAATGATGATGATCATTGTTATCATAATCATCTTCGTCATCATCAGTATCATTTTCATCGTCATTGTAACTAAGACAATCATCAACAAACACAACCATTGTTGTCTGTCGTCTATCGCTGCCATGTTCACCGTCTTCATCATCAACATCGTCATCGTCGTCATTATCGTCGTCGTCATTATCATCATCGTCGTCGTCATTATTATCATCATCATCGTCGTCGTCGTCATTATCGTCGTCGTCGTCATTATCATCGTCGTCGTCGACATTATCATCGTCATTATCATCATCGTCGTCGTCGTCATTATTGTCGTCATCGTCATTATCATCATCATTGTCGTCGTCATCATCGTCATTATTGTCATCGTCATTATCATCATCGTCGTTGTCATCATTATCGTCATCGTCGTTATCGTCATCATTGTCGTCGTCATCATCGTCATTATCGTCATCGTCATTATCATCATCGTCGTCGTCATTATCGTCATCATCGTCGTCGTCATCGTCGTCGTCATCGTCGTCATCATTATCGTCATCATCGTCATCGTCATCGTCGTCATTATCGTTGTCCCACAGCTCAAAGTGTTGATGTTATCTGTGCAGAAACTACTAAATTTCCATTCTTTCTCGAGGCTGTTTTTTTTCTTAGTAAAGCTGTGACTAAATTAAACATGTTTCCCAATAGAAACAACATAAAACTCGTCCATGAATGCCAGCTGCGTGAGCAAGATTCGTGCTGCTGTTACTATTTTCCAGAGATGTTCTCTGTCAAATTTAATCTGCTGCACAGCTCCCTGTGAAACTCCTCTGACAGCTGATTTTTCTTTCAACAGAAACTAATCCCTTGTTATTCTGCAGACTGTGGCTGAAAATGCTTTGGACTGAACGTCCTTTAACAAACCGGAGATCCCGCGGGTTGCTGTTTGTAAAGTTACACAGTAAAAAATTAACAGCAATATTTTGATTTATTTAGTTTGTCATAAAGAAAAATATGTGGGTTTTCATTTTTCAATTATATTTCCAACATCTTATTCCTACATTTATAAATGTCGGCATTCCAAACTAAATATTAAGTTAACAAGTTAAATATTTAGCTTTCAAAATAAATATTTAGCTAAGAAGCTAATTTTCCTAAAGATATTTAGCTCCAAATTAAATGTCTATTTTGCCAATATTTACCATGGACTTAAATTTTTAGTTATGAGTTAAATATTTAGCTAGCAACCTAAATATTTAGTTTATCAAATATTTATCAAACTAAAGTCTGGGCTAAATATTTAGCTTGGAAAATAAATATTTGTATTGAAACAAAATATTTAGTTATCAAAATAAATATTTAATTTGGAGTTATTTAGCTCAGCCTTCAAAATTTAGTTGGGAACTAAATATTTAGCTTGTGCTTAATTTGAATGGTAGATATTTCGCTTGTACACTAAATATTTTACTTCTTAAATAAATAAATTAATTAAGAAGTAAAACATTTATTTCCCAACTAAATGTTTAGGTTTAGTTAAACATTTACTTATTTAAGTCTGAGCTTAACCAAATGCTTAGCTCAGACTCTCACCATTTAGTTGAGAACTAGATATTTAGCTTCCTAACTGAAACTTTTATTTGAAAGCTAAATAATTTATAAGCAAAATGGATATCCTGTGAATTAAATATTTAGTTAGGAATTCTGATATTTATAAATGTAGGAATAACGTGTAGAAAATATTGTTTTGAAAAATAAACACCCACTTTTTTCCCTCTGTAACAGACTAAATAATTTTTTTTACCGTGACTTTACAAAAGGCACCCAATGTATTTACTGTGCTAAACTAAAACATTTTCTTAAGAAGAAGGAATCCTTTATAGGTTCATAGTCAGGTTCTTGTCTTATTTTGTCGGACTTTCAGGCTGCAGAGTTCTGATCCGATAATGAATCCACACCTACACACAGAGGTTTAGTTTCTGGGATCTCTGCAGCTAAACATTCACGTCAGTTTTGATGGGAAACTGTCCCAGACTGCAGTCCAGAGTGCATCGGGTCACATGACGGCGGTTTGATCTCCCGGAGTGAGCGTGCACGCCCACGTGCATGCCATCTCCTCCTTTCCAGGTCAGATTGTGTAATCGCCGCTGCCGCTGTCAGCATTACAATGTGTTACATAAGACAATTTGATGTTCGGGGCTATAATCCGGCTGTGCTGCCTGAGCGCTCCCACATCTGGGATTTCCAGCTCATCCTGAGCTCTGCACTCGCCTTACTCACTCGGAGATTTTCCCCGGGTCACAGAGGGGAACCTAATGGCAGAAAGGATGGACTCGACCAATTCTTGCCTCGGTTAGGATGTTTGTCAGGACAAAGAGACAAACAATTCCAGCAATTCCTGCACAATTTACTGTGCAATTCCTGCAGGCTTAGTTAGAAATAATGAGGTGTTGTTTACATTATCAAGCTCTTAAAACCGAAAGAGCTCACAAAACAGACATAAAATAATTAAAATTATATGGAGTGCATGGCTAAATGCCTTTCTGTTTAAATAAATCAAAGGAAGTATGAAACGTTATGTAACATTTTTCACTGCAAGCAAAGATTTGCTCTCATTCAAATTCAACCACGGGGCTCATTTTGAGTCAGAAACTTTCATTCTTTAGTTTGTCACACTTTAGAACACGTTTGTCCCTAAACTAACACAGTTTGTCACCCTGAAAACAACATCCTCACTGCGAAACAGTAAAGGCAGTGTGATGCTGTGGAAATGCTTTTCTTTATATGGTTTGGATCAACGTTTCTTCCTAAAAAGGTCTTGTTCTATTTTTGTCTTTAAAGTTGTATTTAGCTGGACAGAGAGCAAAAGTGGCTGTTTGGATTGGAGAGGAGTCATGTTTTTGATTTACGGGTATCAGACTAATGGGAATGAATACAAATATATGCCACAGTTTTCAGATCTTATTCGCAAAAGATCTTGAAGACAATGCATTCTGTCCTTTAACGTCACAGTTGTCTTTCCTTTTGTTGGTCTATCTTACAAAATCCCAACATCAAAGTTGGAAAAAAAATAGTGTGATATAAATGTAGGAAATCATCGACAATTCCAGCCTTTTAATTTGAATAGTTACATTTCTGGAACGTAACTTTACATTTTTTTTAAAATCCTCCCCAAATGACGTCTTTTTGGTTAAATTCGGGCTAAAAAAGGTACATTTCAAGTAACAAATCATAGAGATTTAATTTATCTTTCAGTCTTAATTGATTTTAGTTGCTGATTAAATCTTTATGCATTCATGAGCTATACATTAAAGCTTTATAATGTTTTTACACTCACTTATTCTTTCTGAATTTGGCAGTCACACATATTTCCAAATTTCCTGTCGCTCATGTGAGAGATCAAAACTGATATGTTTTATAGATTAATTAAATATAGAATAGAAAATGCCTTTATTGTTGTCATTTTAATGATTATAGCTTGCAAATAATGAAAACCTCAAATTAGAATATTGTGGAAAAAGTTCTAGCATTCTAATAGAAAGTTGAGTGGAAGGAAAAAGTGTGGTAGGAAAATGTCAAGGAAACTCCATTAAGTAATTTGAGGGATTTTTATTAAGAGTGGAATCAGGTCTAGAAACTTAAATCTGAAGATGAAGTTTCGACGTTTTTAGGAGAAACGTACCAGACAGGGACTACTGTTGGAGTGTTTTTTCCATCACTTACTGTAGAAACAAGAACCTTTTTGACTCAATATAACTCATTTCTACTTGTTCTGTTTGGTTCTGACCAGCCTGAAAAAACAGTGTCAGTAATTGAAACATGTTCTGTTTGCTTTCCTCTGCAGGATTGTTGGTACCATGTGGACCCAAATCACCTCCAACTGTCCTGAAACTGTCACACCAGCTTCTCCTTTGTTCTCTGAATTCAGAGAAAAACTCTGTTTGAGGGATTTCAGAGACAGACACGGCACATGTTGATGCCACGGGCCCCGTGTCGTTCAGCCTCACATCTGTTGCCTCTGTTAAAGATGCAGAGGAGGTGGGAGTGGGAGTGGAAGGAGGTCTGTTGACTCTATTTCTTTATTTTTTAGATTTAATGGTCATTTTACTCTGATCCCAAATGGACTTAAGCATGATCTGCAATGGAAAAGTATGATCTGAACTTTGTGGTGTGACATTAAATTAATCTATAGAGGTCATTGTCACTTTGTGTCTGAACACGTTTAGATTAATTAACAACCATAAGCCCACAGGGGAGAGGTGTTTAATTATCCAGCAGCGGGTCCCAACATCAGGACCCGAAACACATGGTCCTCAAAACGGCAACACAACATTTTTATCAAGTATTTTTGGTCTAGTTTCTGGTGCAAATAGACTTCAAAGAAGTAACTTTTCAGCAAGATGTAAGCTTGTTTTGAGGGAATAACTCCTTAATATTGATTTAAAAAAAGCACCTATTCCATTGGTAGATTTTATCACTTATAAAATGTCTTGTTATAGTGAAACAATCTCTCAGGGGAACTAATACTTTTTCGTCAATATCAAGGAATCATTGACTTTCATCTTGCTGAAAAGTGACTTATGAGATAGTTTTGTCTCATTTCAAGTGTACTAAGATATTTGCACAAGAAATAGATCAAAATTGCTAGGTAAGATTTGTGTTTCTGCAGTAAAGGAGAGGTTCAGTAAACCCTCTGGATTCAGGGTCCATTCAGAACCACATATCCAAAATCACACATTCAAGGGCCAGCATGTGCAACAGGATTTTATTTCAACAATATTATCAACGTGAAGCTTGTCAAAATTAGTTTATTCATCCTTTGAATTTATTTTGTATAGTCAGACATTTATTGACGTGTTCAGCTCTGTTACGCTGCTCCTGACGGTTGGTGGTTGCCGTAGTAACCGGTAACCGACAGCTCCTCCCCATTTTTTCTGTTGCCTTCTGTACCTGTGGGACAGAAGCTGCTGGACTGATGTTAACCACCAACTGGATTTTCTCTTTTCTTAAAATAAATACTTAGAGTCACGAATACACATGTGTATTCGTGACTCATTTAAGACAAAATTGACCCAATCAAAACCCCTCAGACATATTCAGGACCCGTTTCACATCACTCCTGTTCAGTGTGCTTTAATCGTTTGTGTAGAAAGTCCGGTTCGTTTAGGGTGTGTGTGAATTTTTAATCGAACTCTGGTCTGCCTAAAAACCTCGGTATGCATATGAATACCCAGCTGACTTGAGACCTCTCCAAAAGCAAGAAGTCGGTTAAGGCGAAAGGCATTCTGGGTAAATAACCCAAACAAACGCGCGAGTATAGTTCTGTTACCAAAGACAAAAAAGAAATCCTACAACCACTAAAGTCTGATGCTAATCAATTGTTTGTTTACATTTTGTGAAGACGGATGTTGCGCTCATGTCTTCTTCTGAGGGTTTTTTTGCTGTTTCCTTCAGTGGTTCTTGGTGCAGCGCCACCACAGACGAGGAGTGGAATAGTTTTTTATTTTTATTATTTTTTTAAATGTAACAAATTTTGTGTTTTTTGGTCCCCAATTGAGCCGAGTTTGATGGATGATCTGAGGTGCAAACAATGCTAAAAATCTATTCAGGACCATGTGAATGTGTCTGTGAATTACACAGGCACATTCAGTTTACATCCAAAGCAACATGAATATGACTATTTTACATTCATTATAGTTTAGGACATATTTAATACCACACAGACATGTTCAAAATACATTTGAGACCCATTCAGGAACACCTGAATACATTCAGGACAGACTGAAAACATGTTCAGGACAAAACAATCATATTCGGTACAAATTCAGGACAACAGGCACCAGTTCAGGTCACAACAAGGACAAGATACAAAGAGGCATGCACAGTAGTAAGTTAATTAAAGTTTTCTTTATATATTGAAATTTTTGGAATGGAAGTCCTTCAGTTATTCTTTTCAATGTTTCTTCAGTTCATTGAAGTTTTTCTGCATGCAATTCACTTTTTTTAAATCGTTTTAGAGAAAAGAAGCTTTTTTCTTCAGTCCTTCCCAACAAACCTTAATAAGTTTATTTCTATTTGTCCGGTCATAAACGTTTAACATTTAATCTGATAACTAAGGCCTGTAAAGTCTGAAATTAAGCTCTGGGTTTTGTTTTTCTGTATTTTTCTTTGCATTGCATGGTCTGATCTCAAGTTCAGAAGACTCCTGGGAAGATTGGCAGCTGTCTTATTGTTTTATGTTTGAGAAGTGTGGAGCTTTGACGTCTTTAGCACTCTTTAAGATGTGACATGATGTAAGACGACTGCAAAGAATCATCCAGATGATTCAGAAATGATTTATACTGTTACATAACAGATTTGTCTTAAAGAATCCAACAAGTTTCTGACGAATCTTTAAGCTCTTCTGCAGGTTTTCTTTTCTGTCTAATTGAGATAAAACTTCTGTTTTAAGCCTGTAAATTGAATGCCGATTACTGTCAAACTGGGCTGCAGGGTTTAATTTAAAGTTATGTTTACACCCAGCTCAGTTCATTGGGTGAGCTGGACCTTTTAATATTTAAGTACATCTATAGATATTTTTGAAATATCCTGCCTCAAGTGGAGGAGTTTAAGTATCTCGGGATCTTGTTCACGAATGAGGGAAGAAGGGAACGGGAGATCGACAGGCGGACTGGCGCAGCGTCTGCCGTGAAGCGGGCGCTGTACTGGTCCGTCGTGGTGAAGACAGAGCTGAGTCAAAAAGCGAAGCTCTCAATTTACCGGTCGATCTACGTTCCCACCCTCGTCTACGGTCATGAGCTTTGGATCAAGACCGAAAGAACGAGATCACGGATACAAGCGGCCGAAATGGGTTTTCTGCGTAGGGTGTCTGGGCTCTCCCTTAGAGATAGGGTGAGAAGCTCGGTCATCCTGGAGGGACTCAGAGTAGAGCCGCTGCTCCTCCACATCGAGAGGAGCCAGTTGAGGTGGCTCGGGCATCTGGTCAGGATGCCTCCTGGACGCCTCCCTGGTGAGGTGTTCCAGGCACGTCCCACCGGGAGGAGACCCCGGGGAAGACCCAGGACACGCTGGAGAGACTATGTTTCTCGGCTTGCCTGGGAACGCCTTGGGATTCCCCCAGAGGAGCTGGAAGAAGTAGCTGGGGAGAGTGAAGTCTGGGCCTCCCTTCTTAGGCTGCTACCCCCGCGACCCGACCCCGGATAAAGCGGAAGAAAATGGATGAATGGATGAGCTTATAGCATTTTAAAGATGTTCAGTTTGCTACAGCAACAACAAAAGCAATCGTTTTACATTTTTCTTTGAAGCTGAGTGAAATCCAGGTTGTATTTAAAGCTCTTTGACCTCCAACAAGGTGAGTTTGTCATTCCACCATCATCTGCTGGGTCAGCTGAGAGCAAAGTGAGTTTTTGTTCACCTTTTATTCTCACATTGAGCATCTGAGGGGTTAAATCTCCACAGGTGGGCTGCAGATCTCAGCTTGACTCTGATTTTCTGTCTGACACATTTTAAACCAACCCTGAGAGAAAACATTCACCTTGAATTTATGTTTAATAATTTAAAACATCATACTAATCGAAAAACATTCAAGCTTCGGAATAACATGAACATTTTTTTAGAAACTCATCTAAGAGAGTCAGTATTTGGATCATGAAATCTATTTACCAACTGCAGACGCGGTTGAATAAAACATGTTTATGGCAGTTCTCTCATTGTGTGACTACATGATCCCCACCATCTAAAACTGGCATTTTTTGATCTTCATCCATAAACCCTGTGAGAACATGTGTAAAATAAACTTCCTCTATAGGAACTAATTCTGTTTGAACCTCTGAACACAATAAACTCGCTGACATGTTGGAGGATAAAGAACAAGCAGCTGGTTTCTGCTTGCGAGGAGAAAAACATTTTGTTTTAAAACCCAACTTCAGTTAATTCGTCAGGACGTTCCTTTGAAGGGTCTCCAATAAGGCTGTTTTTCTAAATGAAGCCATTCAGGACCACAGTACGTCCGTCAAGCTGTATAGATGTTGCACTGATGTATGCATGACGTTCACATCAAAGCAGTTTAATCTGGCTGAAGCCTGAGGGCTGAAATGATGAGTAGAAACTGGAACAAATGTGCAACTGGACCTTTTTCAGTGTTTTATCTGTTTCCAGAGATCCGCCCAACATCCTCTCTGCACTGCACTTCTTTTTCTTTCTTTCTTTTTTTCCAAAATGATGCTGACCCGTCAGGGGAAAAGCATCCAGGTTAGTCTGGGAAGTCTGTAGTCTACAGGAGATCTGAAGAAGGCCTGAGGAGTTTTGCAAGAGATCTGAGGAAATTTATCACTTTATCAGCACTGAACAGACGCTTAAAACAAATGTGGAAGTGCCATAACTTTCCATCTATACAGAAACAAAACTGAAGTTATCCTCTTTGTACCAAAAGAGGAACAATCTAGAGTCAACGCACAGCTTCAGTTATTACAGCTGGAAACTAGAAATCAGGCCCGAAACATGGATGTAGTGATGACCTGTATGAGCTGTACAATGGCTGCTGGAAAAGATAAGCGTTTTGTTGTTGATTTTACAATCCAGAAAACTACTTGCTGCATTCTTGTTGGTTGTGCAGGAGGCTCTACTTCTGCTTTTCAAATATGTACTTGTATACTTGCACATATATACATTTGCAGCCATTTTCATGTGTGAGTGTAAACGTTGAATTTGGGGGTGTGGCCAGTAGCAGCTTTTATGGATTTAAAGTGACAAGATGCGCCCTAAAAATTTCATTCTGAAAGGAGATCAAATAGGCAGAACTGAGCAGACTAAAATTTCACTATCTAAGAATAATTCTGTGCAAAAAAAATGTAATGAACATGTTTTGTGAAGCCCATAGATTGTCACTTTTAATACATTATCATTCATAGATGGTGTTATACTGCTCTGTCACTATGAGATAAGGTTGCCCTGATATTAGACCTCAGTATGTACACTCGGATATGTACATTTTGCTGGGTTGTTTTTCCTTTTCCCCTCCCTCTACATTTTTTGTCCTTGTTGATGCTCATATGATGTAACACTGGTTGATGTTTTATGTCTGTCTGTTGTCGTTTTTGTACCAATAAAAACAAACTTAAAGTAAAGTGTTCCAAAAAAATAAAACTAACCAAAAAAGTATGGAATTTTTGAACAATTTGTAACAGCCTGACAGCTTTTCTTCCTTTTGGAAACCATCTGAGGTAACTGACAGTTTGGGAAATATTCCTCATCTAAAACTCTTCCCAGGAGGATCATCACTGTCTTTGTTCTGAACAGAAGCTTTTTGCAGTTCGTTGCTGTGACCCAGATCTGAAAATAGACACTTTTCACTGCAGACGAGATGTGATTTTATTTCTCGCCATCCTGCACCACACTGTGGGTCTCTCTGTGGTCAGAAGCTGGACTCATCCACTCAGACATTTTCTGCACCAGGGAAGCAATGAGAGGTTTCCCTGTAAATCTGTCAAATCATCCTGATGTTATTGTGTCCTTACAGCACATCTGGATATAAAACAAATCTGCCGCTTCATGTGGTCAGTCCCAGAGCAACACGAGAGCGATTACATAAAATCACAATGTATTATAATAATCTATGGTCGTTATGTTGAGTTTTTGTCCACAAGCTGAAGAGTTAAAGCGGAGAGATGTGAACTTTGGAGATGAGATCAACAACTGAATGTAGATTAAACAATAAAATTTGAAGACAGAAAAACAAACAGATTTCTTTTAAGGCTTACAGTGAGGATGGATCTGGTAAAAGAAAATGGCAAAATACCATTCAGAAACACTGCGTTTTATAACTGTCAGTCACACAAAAACCTGTGACAGCTCAGAGATGTCTGATGTTAGGAAGCTGATGTTTTTATTTTTTAACAGATGCATCCTGACCCGATCTAAAAATGTTAGGAGAAGAAATCTGTCAGATCATATGATGCAGAGGTACTTGAATTTAAGGTGGAATGACCTTTAAACTTTTATTTGAATGACATGGAGAAACCCACACAGGAAGCAGGAGTTTTCAACAAACCTCTGAGGCATTTACAGAAGAGCTAAATTTTTACAGGTGGAATCTGGTGATGGATTTTCTTAACTAATTAAAGTAAAAAAGGTTTGAATAGAAATTCACAATTTTTTTTTCCGGATGTCATTTTTAAACCATGAACCATGAATGTTAAATCTCAATAAAATTTAATACATTTTGTGCTTTTAATGTCACAGAATGTGAAAGAATTTCAAGACATTTTATGTGGGAGAAAAAACTTTTACGTTAGCCTCAAAAAGAACAAAGAGAAGCAAAAACAGCAGAAATGTGATTCATCCTTTAGTCTGCAGGAATATCATAAGATCACATGTAAAGTGAGCATGAGGAGGAAGATGATTGTCTTTAAGAGAAAGAGCAGCTGCAGACTGGTCTGAAATCCCATCACTAATCTGGATTGACAAATGAAGGCGAAGAAATTCTTCATGTTCTGCTGAAAGAACTTTGAATCACATCACGTGTCACTGCAGGCTCTGAAGGAATGTCCTCTAATAATAGAAAGGTGAATAATAAAGACTTAATCAAAAGTTTCATTGAAATTATTCAAATGCGACAGATGATCTGATCTCTGTCGGAGACGTCGGAGATGACATTCAGTAGCTTTAATTCGGGCTCTCTGATCAGTCAGGGCAGAATTACATATGTCATCTGTATATAATGGAGGTAATTCAGCTGCAGACACGTAATTACTGCAGTTTCATCACGCAGCTGTCAGGTACGAGGAGGAAATGACTGGAAGGGCGAGTGACCTTTGACCTGAGCTGGAACTTAAACAGTGTGATGATCTGCAAAGTGATCCAGTAACACAGCATGCAAATGCTACGTTGTAATGTCCTAATTTAAATGCATTCAGGACATTCTGCAACCAAATGTCTATATTTGTGAAGAGGGTGACATAATCAAAGGAGGTCTCCATCCATCCATCCATCCATCCATCCAGTATAAGGCTATGTTCATCTTAATCGTCGATTACAATTTTTAGCTTAAGTCCGGTGGTTCATACTACTAATTAAAAGCGACCGCAAAAGGTTTAATGACGCCAAAGCGACCCGCATGCGCAGAAGAACGTTGACGTCATACAGCAGCGCACTGTTTACGGAAGTAACAAAGGATGGGAGTTGCTCCATTTTAAAGTTTATTCAGCCGAAAGTATCGTCACAAGGTAATAACAACACGAAGAAAGCTGTGTGAACGGTTTATGAGCCCGAAGCTACCCGCATGCGCAGAAGATAGAACGTTGACGTCACACAGCAGAGCACCGTTTACGGAAGTAATGGATGGTGTCGTTTATGGATCGATTCAGCAATAGGAGCCAAAAGTATCGTCGTGCTATAATAGCAACACAAAGGACGCTAATGAAAGGAAAGCACATCTACTACCAATGGCTTTTTGTAAAGCATTGACTGCAATTATAGAGAAATCTGTGTGGATTTGTAGTTGGAGCCAGATGTGGTGGGATTGTGATTTGATTTCATTATCATAATTTTCAGCTTTACGTGCGGATTCACCGCGTATGGCTTCTTTTGGTGCGGAATTATGACTATATTTCACATCGATGATATAAAAGCGACATGACCGTTCAGACGGTAGATGCTTAGAAAAATATCCGAATTATCATCACATGTGAAAGTGGCACATATCAGATTTTTTGGGGGGTTGAATAGATCAGAATCGGGCCGTTCAGACTGAAACGGAAAAGCTAGATTTGGCTTTAAAAATCGGATTTGGGTCGCATTTGCCTGAACATAGCTTTATGAGACTGTTTTGATCTCCAGAGCAATAATCAGACCTACCTTCTCCTAACTTATGTCGTTCCTCAAGTTGTCCTCCAGCTCAAGTTGCTAAAGTCCAGTGTTGTGCTTCGTCCTTGTTTTGATTGATGGAGAAATCCTCTGCAGCCTGCTCACAATACGGGAAAAAAAAAAAAAAACTTCTCAAGTTCTGAGGTTGCAGATTTCTGTTTCTCTAAGATTCAGTTCTGACTACAGTTATTAATTAAAACCAAGGAAATAATGAAAATAAAAATTTAGAAAGCATTTTTGTTAACTTGGACAAATAAAAACAGTAATTAATGAGGAAAAAAATATAACTAACTGGAACTATATTGTGCATTTATAAAACAAACTGAAACATACTAAAATTATAGTTATATCCTTTGTTTTTGTGCTTATGAATCTATTTATTAGCCTTTTGAACTGATGTGATTTTGTTTTTTTCCCCCACATAAGCAGTTTACTTCAGCTGTTGGCAAAATATTCCATATTACTCCTGGTGGCACTGTGCTAGTCTGCAATGTATAACATATTATGAACTTGCTTCTGACCAATAATACCAAGCCAGCTCTGAGCTGAACCCTAAAATGGGGATGACTTCACCATTAATATCTGATCCATGGCCGTTTGTACTGGAGTTTATAACCTTGAACAGTCCTTGGAAGTTAAAATGGTCATATTGAGGTTGGAGTACATTGCCGGATGATTCAGGCTGCTGCAGAAATCAGAAACTGTGTGTTCAGAGTTTTTGTGCCGCTCCACAGTAACCCGTAACTAAACCCGTTAACAGCCAGCCAGAGAATAAAAGCGGCGGCTGAGAGCTCTGCAGCTAAATTAACCAGAAGGCTTCAGCCCATTTTAATCTAGACACTTCAGGCTGATTTTTTTTTTACATAATTCCTACTCTGGCAGTACGGAGAGCCACAACCTGCTGCAGACTGAAAGATCCAGGTGTTCAAACTGTCAGGTCAGACATTTATTGTGATGTGCACAAAGCAAATTTATGTAGAGGAAACAACTGAACAATTCAGATGGAGAGAAACCAACCAGTTAATGTAAGTAGTGTGGATACAACAGATGTGACAGTTTCAGAAATCCAGACAAAACAAACACTTCCTGTTATTAGGTATTGATCCAGTGTTGCATGAATATGTGTCCTGCTTTACTTAATAAGCATTGATTTTCACAGCAAGTGGAAGGAAGTGTTTCATAGTTGGACAAAGATGGTTTCTGGTGGTTTAGAAGAACAATCACGAAATAATTTGTTGAGAGAAAGAAGCAGCTAAATCGTAAAAATGGAACGCAAAGGAAAAACAAGCTTCTAATGAGTCGCTGATGATAAATTATCCTAAAATTGGATAGATAGGACGGTTCAGCAGGAAGTAAACTGAGTAATTTCTGCAGGAATGGGGGTGTTGCCTTTTAAAAATGAGCAGTGATGAAGGTGCAGTCTTCATCAATCTGACAAGCCTTAAAAACTCATAGAACAAACGTAGAAATCAACTAAAAATTGCAATAGAAACACACCACAGAAAAAAACAAAACCACGTACAATGTAGCAGCTGACACAGACATAGCTGGAATTACAATAAACACCAAGAAAACAGTTAAATATGGTAGCTATATAAAAACAAGAATAGCTAAAAAAAATAAAATAAAACAAACCAAAACACAAGATCAAACAACTCAGATGAAACTATTCATGCCTGTATTAGTAACCTAAAATGACATGCTCAGTATAAACCTAACAGCACCTTAAACATGCCAGACCCCGTGTAGGATATGGTGGTGGCAGCATCATGCTGTGGGGATAGTGATCAGAAGCTGACCAGAGTTGATAGGAAGATGGATG
Source organism: Girardinus metallicus (assembly GCA_903067095.1). Classification (NCBI taxonomy): domain Eukaryota; kingdom Metazoa; phylum Chordata; class Actinopteri; order Cyprinodontiformes; family Poeciliidae; genus Girardinus; species Girardinus metallicus. The sequence goes on along the minus strand of CAEGAE010023413.1, from coordinate 8,651 downwards.
GCGGTAAAAGTAGACTATTCATGGAAGAAAAGTGGTGAGACTGGGGAAAAAATGTCACATTTCCTGCAGTAGAAAGACCCCAAACTTAGGCAGAGCTACAATAGGTTGGTCTATATAAATGCAAATTCAAGTCAAAAGCCACAGTCTGTGGACAGACTTGAACTAATCCATCCAATTTGACTGAGCTACATCTAGCTTTGCTTAAACTTACAAAGCTAGAAGAGACAAAACACCAATAGACTTGCAGCTATAACTGAAGCAAATGGTTTTTCTTTTCTTTCTTACAAAATATTGAGCTGAGGGGCTGAAGACATGAGCCTACCACGTGTTATATATATGTATCAGTCAAAGACTCGATTCAGTCTGCTGGGTTTCCTTAGATTCAGATAACTTCGCTTACTGTACCGAATTACCATTACGAACAATAGGAATGAATGTACGATTGAATTGAAATTATTTTTTTGGATAGTGCCGCAACACAATAGTTGCTGTTAATTGGAGCTATATAAATGTAATTGAATTGAATTGAAACATTTTGAAAATCATGCCTCCTTTTTCTTCCACATATGCTTTTATTTGTGTTGATCTATCGCAAAAAAGGTTCGAAGAGCATAGTGACGTTTGTAATGTGACAAAATGTGGAAAAGTGAAAAAAACTCTTCCATGATAATTTATGTACAGATGTAAAACAAAATGTAAGATTTGGGCTGGTGGGTTTCTGGTGCCCGCGGCCGCACAGAGTCTCTCTCCGGCCCTGCAAAGGTTGGAAATGTTTCACCCCGCCCCGTGATGGTGATGATGATGATGAGGAGCCATAATCTGAATAATCCCACAGTGGGCGTGTGCGCGCGCTCCTGAGTGTGTCCACAGATGCTGAGAGACATCACACCGTGACGGAGACCATGACAGGGTCCGCGTGCGGAGGAGGATGATGTTCCTGCAGGGACTCACCTGTGGATGGACGCCGTCAGGATGCCTTACCTGAACAGAACTCTGCTCCTCCTCTCGCTGCTGCTGCTCCTGCTGCTGCTGCTGGGTCAGAGCCGAACCGCGGAGGCGCGCAAGCACCGACAGCGGGTGCGCAGATGGACGGGAACCGAGGAGACCCAGAAGCACGGCGCGTAAGTGCAGATAAATGATGTAGATGGATGAGGGGGGAGAATCAGAAATGCAGCGCTGTCAGGGTTCAATCAGGCTAATAAAGGCTGAGGGAGAAGTTTACCAGCTCTTTAATTTTTAATAGTTACGTTTAAACATCTCTGGATAAATTACATGCATTCGGCTTAATTGGATAATCACAATTTACAATTTTATTCTACAAGTTCTGTCATTTAATGTCTGACTAGAAAACATCCCGGATGGATTTTTCTTTTTCAGTTTTTGGAAGTAACCAGCATATGTTTCAGATGAAATTAGCTCCTTTACTCAAATTAATGTCACACTCAGCATCTGGATGGCTTTTGGGTCGAACCACCAAGAATTCTTGCACAAGACTCCAGTTTGCATAGTTTCTTTTTTGGCGGGATGTCTCTGTTAATGTGACTTATTCCGAGCAAATGATCCAGAGCCCCTGAACGATTCTTTAGTAATCTGATATAGGGGGAAAGATCAACCTGTTCTACCGGATTGAAACAACAACCAGGCTCTCTAATTGGTCATCAGCTGTTAAAATGTTAACCTCCTCGGCCAGGATTCTCCCGCACAAGAGATTTTTAATCTCAACGGGATTTTCCTGGTGAAATTAAATAAATAAAAAAAATAACATCAGAACTTGACACAGGTGAGAAGCTCTAATAATTTTCATTAATTATCAAGATATTAAATATAGAAAAAATTTATATATATATATATATATATATATATATATATGGAGCGAGCTTTACATTACTGTTTTGCTCTCAGTGATTTAAATCGCCTAATTTGATAGAATATTTGCATAATCTTGTTCATGCCAATTTGCATGATGGTTGTAAAACGTCTGTCTTGAAAATGAGACCTCATGTATAAAGGAATGAATGAATGAATGAATGAATGAATGAATGAATGAATGAGTGCTGCAGTTAATGAACTGAAATGTTTCCTAATCAGATGCTCACCTTCTGGTGAGAGCAGCTGAATTCAGCTGCTTTTTCACAACCTGCGACACTTGAATATATAATGTTAATGTTAATATATTATTTTGTGATCTGAATTCATTTTTCAAACAAATTTCAGACTGAATGGATCTGATTTATCAGTTTCTTTAATTTAAACTAAAGTCATAAATCATTTGCACTCCCTCTCTCCATTTTCGTCACACTTCAAGGTTTCAGATCGTCAAACAATCTTAATGTCAAGAAAAGATAAATGAATTAAAACAACAGGCAGTTTTGAGATGATGATTTTTGTTTCATTAATGGAATAAAAAATCTGAGTCCAAACCAACCTGGAATCTGTTTCTCTCATTCCTAGATAATGAATTAACTGTGATTACCAGAGTTTTTGGACTGCTGATTTAAGTTTCCCTCATGACCTCCAGTCATGATTACTGTTTGAACCTATCTGACAACAGGAAGTAGGCTAAGCAATATCAACGAGCAACACATCATACCCCAGTTGAAAGAAATTCAGGAACGGACAAAGAAATTCACTGGTCCCCATCTAGAAAGAGTTACAGGGACATTTGAGTGACCTGAAATGAGAACCTTTATCCACAAATGGAGAAAACATTTCCAAGGATTTTTGATGTGCCAAAAGTGGAACTTTCTTTTGCAAGGTTTTTAATCATGTTACATCAGCATTCAGAAAAATTATTGTGGATATTTTCCTAAAAATATAACAGTTAAACTTGTGCAGTTGATGGGCAGCTGGTGATCTTTGGTTGCTGCTGAGAACAGGAAGATTATTTTACATGCTTTGTGTGGGACTGCACTACACTCACACAATTCAGCTCAGTTAAGTTCAGACATCAATTAGGCCTCACTACAAATGTCTCCAAATGATCTTTAAAAGATAAATGGGTCCAATTTATGGCCTGAAATATGCAGTCAAATAAATTTAATGCAACCCAACATGAGCAAATTAAATTTTATTTGCTACAATCCAGTCCTATCTCTGTTATTTTACAGTGCTGTAAAAGTCAGTTTACAAAGCCGGCTGATAAAGAGTTATCTATAAAAATAAGCCCATTTACTTACATAAAGAAGCCTCCAATCTATACGGAGTTATTGTTTCTGTTCATCACGAACCAGAAACATAAATCAGATCCAAATCCTGAGGTCGGAGGTGATAGATTCATCAGTTTGAGTTGCAGTTCATGTTCAGATTCGGTTATTTCTAACTTATTGAGCTCTAAAAATCAGCAGAATATTTTGTTCCAGTAATAATTGCATGAATAAGATGGATTATCGGCAGCTGAGCATAAACAAACGGAACCTGATGGAAGCAAACATTTCCCTAAATAAATACTCTGCTTCTTATTCGTTTCATGCCTCCCAGCAGCAGGGTTCTCAGGTTTAATCTGCAGAATCTCATTACGGTTTTATTTCATAATATAATGAATGCTATACGAACACATTTCTTCTGGATCTTTGACATACCACTGTGAAAGATTAATAAGAATATAAAATAAGTGCAGAATTGGATTATTTTGACAATAGTAACAGTTAGTAGACAGCGAGATGAGGCTCTGGATGCCTCATAGCAACAGTAAGTTCTAGATGGTGTGAGGATTTTTACTAGAAATACAACAGGTTAGGGACACTATGAATCTTTGAGCGCCCCTCCCTTTCTTCTTTCTTCTGTACGAAGAGATGGAGTCAGCAATTTTGGCACTAAAGGTGACCTATTATGCTTCATTGAACATGTTAGAATAAGTTTATAGTCTCTACAAAACATGTTGATTCAATTTTTTGCACAAAATAATAAGATTTTATTCTAGTCAGTTCTGGCTACTTTGTCCACGCCCCTCAACCCCACCTAACTCAACGTCTACACTTGCACTTCAAAAAAGCTGCAAACAGATGCACAATTATACAACGGTACACCTTTGAAAAGCAGAAGTAGAGCCTCCTGCACAACCTACCAGCAAGTGGTTTCTGGATCGTAAGTCAACAACAAAACACATCCAGCAGTAAAACAAGCAGACCAAATGTGCTGGAGCTCATCTCAGGTTGCTAGGTGATGGGCTAGGCTCGGCCGGGGTTGCTAGGTAACGGTGCAGTGCTCATGGAAAGTTACATAACAATCTAGAGGTTTTTGAAATGGCTCGTTTTTCAGTTACCAAAAACTAAGTATCAGCAAACAGTTGGGTATTTTTTTAAGTGTTTTGCCTGTTTTTAGAAGTAGTAAAAATCCAAATGGTAGTACAAGCATGTGCAAAATGTAAATTTTGCATCATATGTCGCCTTTTGTTTTCCTATGATGAACATCCAAAGAAAGGAAATGGAGGAAGCGCTTGGGTTGATTTTAGAAGCTGTAGAGATCTAAATGGAGGTTCAAAAACGTGCAAAGTGTGAAGTTTCTAAAGTCTTAACAAAATGCTTAAATTTTATATTTTGATGAGATTTTATTCTGAAAAAATGTCCAAATCTGACCAAATCTCATATTTTGATCTGAGAACATTCTGATTTTATAAATCTCTTCTACTCTAAATCAGAACCTGAATGTGGGATCAGTTCCCATATTCTGAACAGATTCCAGGCTCCAAACAAACTCTGTTCAAATGCATTTAATCATGTTTGAAGCAAGACTTTATTGATTACCTGTAAAGGTTAAAAAGTGTATTTGTAATAAAATGAGAAAAACATTTCAGGTTCTTAATTTGAATATCACAGCGCGTGTGTAAAAGATAAATGGTGATTGATCTCATTTCATCTCTCGCTTTCGTCAATTATTTTTGAAGAACTCATCAGAGTCGATGTTTTTCCTGAAATACTTTGAAGCCTTGATGTTTTAATCTGGTTGCTTCAACTGTTTGAGGAATATTTGGTTGTTTTCTGTTTTTTAGGAAAACCAGCAGCTTCGGCTGAGGTTCTGGTTTCATGCTGATAAATTATCTGCTGACTGAATGTGAAATGGGCAAAAGTAACCTTATTTATGATGAAATGCAGTGTAAATCTGCTGTAATTTTACTATGGAGTACTTCACCCTGCTGGAGATCAGACTTCCTGCGTTCCTGAGCGGGAGATTCATCCTGAGAGGAAACAGTTTGTGGTTTCGGTTGTAATGAGCGCAGCTGCAGTAGCAGCCGCCTTTTTTTTTTTCTTCGTCTGTTATTCTCCGTAGTTGTTTCTTCATCTCTTTGACTCTGATGTTTTCTTCCTCCAGCTCTCTGCCAAAGAAACCTCCAGATGTGACCAAATCCAGAAAAACCAAGACGGAGCAACTTCTCAAAGTAGATGATCATGATTTCACCATGAGGCCGGCGTTTGGAGGTAAGAGAGAGGTGTTGGATGGTGTATTGGCATACCTAACGTTAAGAAGATCTACCTAAAAGGTTTGGTAGATCCATTGTCGGTGTGAAATATCAGATTAAGCAGACATTGTTGTCTCAAACGGAAGGTGAGACTTTAAAGAGACCAAACAGGCAGAGAAACATCAACACAGAACAGATGGGTTCAATAAAATCTGCACAAAACAAAAAAACACAAGTTGCTGTAATCTGAAGAAAACGTGATGTTTAGAGCAAACCTTTGTGAAGTCAAAACCACAAAGTGCAATATTTGTTTTAGGATCTTATGTATTAGAGTAACACAACATAAAACAAAATGTTAACCCTCCGGGGGTCTTAGCGCGACGGTCAGAAGGAGTGCAGGAAATGCCACGTCTTGGGGTCATTGGGGCAACAGTCTGTGGTTTTTGTCAAAATTCATGTATTCATCTGTTTGAGTTGAATATTAGTAAAAAGGAATAAAAATATATAGCATTGAATATGTCATTATTATGTCTGTGAGAGGATTTTTTTGACACTCACAGTCAAAATAACAGACTACAAAAAAGTCTGTCATTTTGCAAATTTTGCATGAATAATTTGGAGTTTTGCTCCATAGAAAGAATGGTGAATCTCTGAATACTAAACTGTGAATAGAATATCTGAATAATTTTGCTGTGCAATGGCATTTATTCCCTCAAGATCAATGCTTTGTAGAGCCACCTGTTACCTCAGCTACGTCTTAACTTGATTTGGGGCTAGTCTGGAGACAGCCAAAGAGATTTCTGCATTTTCTTCAGTGGAAAAGAGATGAAGCTATAAGATTAGATGGACTTTTAATCATCTCATTGCAGCTCCGCCTGTGCACTCGGGGTTGTCATTCTGCTTGAAGATAAACCTCCACACTCATTTGTGTCCAGACTTTGAGGTTCCAGACAGTCCAAATGAAAGTCTCGGTGTTCATGGGAGCAGCACAGAGCACAGCTGATTCAACTTACTGAAACACAAAAGCACAGCAAGAACTGAGGCTGAACCGATCCAGCTAAATCCCAGCTACGCCGAAGACCAAATTGAATATATAACTCCTGCAGCGACAGTTATCAGGGCATGTTTGACCGCAGGAGAGAATTTGGGTGCTGATCCAGTCAGGAGTTCTGGCTGGTAGGAAGAGAAAACAAACGTGTCGAGTCTCTGAATGAGTCATTGTTTTGAGCAGAGAAACATTTATTCACCAAACTATATTGGGAGACATTGACCTGTGGTTCTGACCCGGTTTGACCCTCTACTTAGATACTATCGACTGCTCTCAGCAGGAGATCTCCGCGGTTCCTGATGGTTCTGACCCAAAATGACCCATTCTCAGCCTCTCAGATTACCGTCTGCTGCTCCGACCTTTTCTCTGATGCTAATCCTCCATCTGCCTGCGCTGCTGCAGCTGATGTCAGTTTTTATGTTCGGCTCTGATGATCCAAATCACATCCACGCTGGTCTGCAATCAAACGGCGACGGTACCGTCGCTCACATAGAAACAAAGTAAATGTCTTATTTCCGGCTCGCAACAGGAATCTCTTATTTCTGTCCAGTTCTGAGTAAAACTGGACAGAAATAAATTATCCTGTAGAAAAGGACTGTGGACTATTTTTATCCTAAATAAGTACAATTTAAACCAGATATTTGCATAAAATGTGTAAAAATATACATAACATTTTTGTTTCCGTCTTTTTTTCTATCTATCAGACCAAACTTTTCTTGTTTCGGGCCGGATCGCTAAACGTCAAAATAACGAGAGCGACCTTTCTTCAGAGTTGTGTAACTTTCTACTAATGGCAGAATTTTACATGCACCAAAGATTTTATGCATTTAAATACTTCGATAAAGAATGAGTGATGATCTCAGGGCTTTATAAGTTTCATATCTTGAGTTTCTGGTTATCTACAACATTTGAATAAACTGTAGAAACACCTGTTGATCTATTTCAAGGCAAGACATAAAACACATTTTTATTAGCGTGTGACACTGAATAGAACATCTGTGCAGAAATAGTTGACCAACCGTCTTTGCGCTCAGCTTGGGTTGCTAGGAGACGGGCGGAATTCCTCTGGGGTTGCTAGGTAACGGGCTGGGCTTCACTGGGGCTACTAGGTGAGAAGTAGGGCCTGCTGATTTGTGACGCTACATTCGAGAAGTTTTTAAAACAGCTCATTTTTCAGACACCAAAAAACATAAAAAAAAAACAAAAACATAAAGCCAAAACAAGGCTGGGTGTTTTTTTTCTTTCTTTTAAGTGCTTCGCCTGATTTTAGAAGCTGTAAAAACCCAAATGGAAGTACAAACACATGCAAAATGTCATCAAGAGTTTGGTGCTGATGACCATCTGGAGAAAAACAAAAGACCATGCCAGTTGTCAAGTGTAATTTAGAAGAGACTGGTGTACTTTACAAAACAAATAGCAACATGAAGAAAGAACTTAACACAGAAATATTGAATATTGATCTGTGGACAAAAGCCAAACGTTTGGACCTTGGAGACTAATGGATCATCCAGATGGACAACAATCCTAAACACACCATAAAATTTGTTACGAAGTAGCTTAAAGACAACAAAATCAATATTTTGGAGCAAAATCTCAGTCTCACAGAAAAATTGTGGGGAGAGCTGAAAAGGGATGTAAGTAAAGCAACCTTCAAATCTGACCCGGTTTCACGAGTTCTGGAGAAATGGGCCCAAATTCTGGTAAACTATGTGGGAAGCTTGTGGTAGGAAACTCAACATTGACAAAGTTTAAAGCTCACAGTGTACAATCTAAAAAGTGTATTTGGGCTGTAGGTCATGTTATGGAATAATTTACATTAATCTCACTTAATGTTTTTGTTTTAGTGATGACAATTTACTTTTTTTAATGTTGAATTAACTTAAAAGTTACAAACTTTAAATGCTGTGGTGGTGCAGCGGTAAAGCACAACCCACAAAGCGACCATTGCAGGTTTGATTCCCGGCCTTTGCCTTCCTTCGTTTCCCACCTTCCTGTCTAACTACTGTCAAATAAAGGTTGCCTGAGCCAAAAGAAACCCTTAAAAATATATTTTATTACTTCTTTATTTGAAGTAAACTAAATGATTTCAGTAAGACTAACTTAAATTTGTCAAGTTCAACCATCTTTTTTTTTTTTTTTTTAAAGATTTTTTGAGGCTCTAGTGGCCTTTATTTGAAAGTAGCTTGACAGGAAATTAGGGATTGAGAG